>JAVTVY010037203.1:0-16821 GCA_036873755.1 Hanleya hanleyi | reverse complement strand
ACGCACGGCTTCAAGGATCTGTGGCGTGGTGAGAATACGACGACGACTGAGGGAATACTCTCGAGCCTTGAGAAAATCACGCAAGTGTGGGAGGACCTGGCACATGGTATGGAATTCACATTCCCACGCTTCGATGAGATTATACCCCAACTCTTTAATATAATCAGCATTGTCCACCACTTCCATCTGTAGTTGTTTTGCTGTTTTTCCATAGCGACCGTGGGAGAACTTGCAATCGTGCTCGTGCCAATAGCACCCGTAAAATTGAAATACTCTAGGCGTTCCATTCACCAGGGCAAACCCATCGACGGGCAGTCGGCGATCTCCTACTCGCTTTTCTGTTGCGTTGGTTTAATGGCGGATAGAAATGCCGCGTCGATGGGCTTCCCAGTCCAGCCACTAGTCGGCGATATGTCTGTGGGACCGATGTGGTTTGAAATGCTGGCCTCCCGCTAACCACCGTGTATAATGTCCGCTTGGCATGGGTTGAGCAATGGCCCACAGATACAGTGCATTCGCATCAAAGCCGATGATTTTGTCGCACACTATCCCACCTCGAATGGTCGTCACATCTTTCTCGTGGTACCGGTGAAATATGGGGCTTGGCCCGCCCACAATGTTACCTCACAAACAATCATGCATGTCCTCATCTTTTTGTTGAATGAGCGAGAAGTAGATAGAACAGTCTTGAAAAAATACCGAAGAGCCAGGCCAGGTAAACTTAAACACTCTTTGAATATTGAATTGAATTGAATTGAATTTTTTTATTCACCAACCGAGAAATTGATAACAAATTAACACATGATGTAATGATATATACACAGATGTCGATGAAGAAGAAGGATATGGTGATCGGCGGGAGAAAACCCCTGGGGGCTTGTGGTATCCCAGCATAATACAAAAGGCATATACATTTACAAAAGACGTCAATTTATGTTTGTGAGATGTTGAGTAATGAAAAGTAATTATCAGAAATTGCGGTGAATAAAATACAACCATTGGTATATACTGTATGTGTTTAATTAAGAGTGTATATGGGTGTAGTGTTATCTGTTTGTAGATGTTGTTTCGCAAGTGTTTTGAATAATGATATGGATGTACATTTTTGTAAGTCGGAGGGTAACTTGTTCCATTCTCTAGGGGCTTTGATTTTAGGTGTGTGAAATGAAAGATCAGATCGGAAGAAGGGCCTATATAATTTATATGAGGAACCCCTGGTAGGATAATTGTGTATGTCAGATAATTTGGTGAAGTACTTATGGAATGGTTTGGGCAACAATGAGCAATGATGGATGAATTTCTGACAGAATTGCAACATAACATAACGATTAAGTTCTAAGACCGGCAATATTTTGAGGCTGGCAAATAAAGGACTTGAGTGTTCGAATTTATTCGAAAGGGAAATAATTCGAATTGCTCTTTTTTGCAGGAGAATTAGAGGTTTTAAGTGGCTAACATAAGTGTTGCCCCAAATGACATTACAATAAGATAGATAGGGATAAATGAGTGAGTAGTACAAGATATAAAGGGTTCTTTTGTTTAGGCATTGCTTGACGGAATTAATCATGCCAATGTTTCTCGATATTTTCTTACAGAGTTCGTTGATATGATTTTTCCAATTTAATTTTTCATTCAAGTATACACCGAGAAACTTAAAACAATCAACTCTTTCAATGCCATGCCCCATTACATCCGGCGTGAATGGTACGTTTCTTTTACAGTTGGGTGGGATCAACATGAATTTTGTCTTTTTGATGTTTAATGACAATTTATTAGACGAGAACCAGTTATGTAATAAAGTTAGTTCTTGTGACATTATGTCAAAGAGGACTTGTGGATTAGCATTGGACAGCGTTACACTCGTGTCATCCGCGAATAGAATGATTTTCAAAATATCTGAGACTAGTATTACATCATTGATATAAATGAGGCATTGACACCACTAGTATTACATCATTGAAAAATATATTATATATAAATATAATATGTCGACGTGCATTGGTTGCGGAATAGTTGCGCCATTTTCTCGGCCGCTTCGACGAAGGAAAGGACATCCAGATTGTTGTAATATACCAGAAAATCTCGCAAGGTCCCTTTGCCTTGTTCACAGTCCTAGGCCTTCACCCACTGAGCATAACTATAATTGGGCGCCAAATAATTCCGAACATCCAGGAAATTCAATGACGTGGTAGTAAGCGCCATGTGATTATTAATCTTTTTGATCACACTCTTGACTTCACCGGACTGTGCCAAATAAGGGTACAAAAACTCCTTCACCATGTTGAGGTCGTAACGTCCAGAATTAAACCCGAGCACAGGCAATTGAGTCAGGTATTGAACGAACCGGGTTTTCAGTTTTTCCGCATACACTTTCGGTAAGGTACATCTTGTGGACGAATCTCTCTTTCGGCCTCGCCACTTTTCTCTTCTTCCTCCGACTCGCTTTCTTCGCTGTCACTGAACGATACACCAGACTCGGGAATTCGACCATCGAGTTCATCCAGAACATCCTGGAACTTGACTACCAACAGTTCCGTACTGCGTGCGCTCACCGCCTCTAAATATCCCATCATCCGCGTAATCAGGTCATGGGGGTCACCGGTCGATACGAAACACACCGGCTCAGCGTCATAGCCGGGAACGTTGGTTTAAATGCTGACACTCCGCGGGATATGACGCTGCGTCCACTGCGTTTTGGCTGAGGTAGTGTCCATCGGTTCCAAAATCGATTCAAATTCATAGCACGCCCGGTAGGGAAAATAACGGTCCTCTTCCGCCACCACAAGACCCTCATCAGCTAGTTCTTCAAAGATAGTAGGCGTATTGTGGTATACACCTCCAGGAAATTTCCGTTGAATAGCGTTCGTACAGATTTTCTCGTGCTGATGTAATTTGGACGATTCTTTGAACACCCACAGGCATCGAGTACAGCTGAAAGACTGCGCTAAGAGGCTCATATTGTGGATCAGGGAAAAGTGATTGACACCACCGTAGTCGTAGACGTTCACCTTCATCGTGGGCGCGTGCCGTTCTGATGAGCGATGTACCAATTCAGCGACAAATTCAGAGTTCTCCTCGCCTTCCCGTAGTAATCGGTAGACAAAGATATTCACCTTGAAGAGCGATTCGACGACATCCACATATTTGAAGGGTACACCCCGGAAGTGCCGCGCGTCCATATCTTGCTCTTGTAAATACTGTTTCCAATAGCCAGTGGCCACTTTGTCACACGCCCGAGGATCACACTGGTCCAAATGTACAGCCAAACACCGAAACAAGCATTTCCGGTCTTTGTAGGGTCCATGATGTCCGCTCGTTAACGCATACATGCAGTTTCGTCGACTCAGCCAAGGTGGGAGAATGACGGGAGCACCGATCGGATGATTCCGCAATTTCGTCACGTATAATGTTACGTTGGTGACCATTTCCACCAACCATTTCGTGTTCGGTCGTTGTAGGCGGGCCCACTCCAACGGGTCTAATGTAGTGAGTTGATCAACCACCGGCTCCAGGGAAATAGCATCCGTCACCGTGAAGGGCTGGTCAAATACATGGCTGTTGTTGCTTGGATAGAAATACCGTAGTTGATTGGTCTCCTTGTGCCGAAGAATGTATCCAAAAGTCACATTGACCCGAAACGATGTGGCTTGGTCGTGAAATATACGGTCCACGTAGGACGGAAGATGTATCAGCTCAACTAACCGGAAATTGTACAAGTCCAGTATGGGCCGTTGACGGTCAAAGCAATGGCGAATGGTGTTCCAATGTCTCCGGTATATGGCACTCACGGACTGGTCTTGTGGTAATGCTTCATCGGCAGGCACCGCTGGATCTCCTGGAAAATCTTGTTCTGGTCTCATATTGTTGTCGTCTCGTCTCAGGGGAGATCTTGAACGATCACGATTCATACTGGCAGTTCACTCCTGTAATATAGCACATCTTGTCTTTATCACAATGAATCATGAATTCTTAACTTATTTCGTATAATTTGGAGGCGCAAGGTCAATAGGACTCGAAATGCGCTTTTATACTACTACATTGACCTCTGTGACCTCCCCTCTGCACATTGCGCCGCAAGGTCAATAGGGCTCGAAATGCGCTTTTATACTACTAAATGCGTAGGAAAAATATAAGTGGCTACATTTTAAAATTATTAATGGGATATTAACAACGAATATTACTGCCAATAGATGAGATGCTAGTGTCAGTAATGTACCTTTTGCAAGGAGTTTACAGAAACGGTAATTCATCTATTCTGGGAATGTAGAGTAATAAACCAATATGGCGAGAAGTGGAAGATTGGTTGAAAAATGCTGGAATAAAAACACAGTTTACTCCAGAGAATGTAATATTGGGGTTAGTCGGTCAAAATAATAAACAATTAGATTATCTACTCATAGTTATAAAATACTATATTTATAAAATGAAAGCCTGTAATCAGATTCCACATATACATAGCATATTTAAACAATTAAAATATACTTACAATACTGATAGATTCATTAGATATAAAAATGGAGAGCAAAGAATATTTGACCAATATTTGTCCACTCTTCACTTTTTCTTGGGAGATTTCAGTATAAAATAAGTTTCTTTCAAATTTGAATTAGTATAATGATTTACAGCAATAGAAATGATTATTTTTTATTAAAAAGAAGAAGAAAAAGTAGAAATGATTAATTTCAAATAGTACAATATTATTATTTCATTAATATATATTAATTATGATATTATATTATTATAATATATTATATTATTAATTATTTCATTATTTGAACTGCTATATATATGGTGGTTAAAACTGTAGTAAACGATAGGATATGTTTATATTATTTTAACACATATGGTATCGCTAAAGTTAACGATAAAATAAGTTTACTTTATTAATCGAACAAAAATTAACATTGTGGCTCGTCGAGTTGTATTGTGCGTCATCTTCTGAGTTCGTGTTGCGAGTGTTTCGAACTGCATCACCCACAACATTATATATTGAAGGGAGACCAATCTGACGTCGGCTGGTGTCAAAGTCCGATTGGTCTCCCCTTGACCATGCCGGGAAACTGATTTCATTTTGTAGATTTGTTTTGGGTCAGTTGTAGTCCATATGGAGATTTGTAAACTGTTATAAGATAACTATATATGTTCCATCTAGTTGATAAGTAGGGATGGTAAACGCCCGAGATAACTGAATAGTAAGAGATGTGTGTGTTCAACACAAGTCCGTGTTCGCAACACGCTTGCTGGTGCATGTTATTAATAGACAATTGTGTGACGTCATCACTTTAGCTAAATTACGCTGTTCCAACATGCTGTATATAGTGATAATAAATTGCCGTTGTATCTATTTACAGGTAATGTAAACCTTAAATTCGTGCATCATATTATTCTAGAATGTATTGTGAACATTTTGAGATAAGAGAGATCTTGTCTGTTTAGTGAATTTTGGGATCATGTCGTCTGACAGTTGTGTTCATATGGCGTGAGCCATGCGCAAGGTATGGTGTAGTATAGACTTGTAAAATTCTTGTTGATCAAGTCAATAAGTGATTTTGAGCGACAAACTCTATGAATAGTAAAATCGTAGGGATATATAGGGATGTTGTGCGGATATTTCATGATGTAGCGGGAATGTGTAACGTAGAACAAATGGACGGTGTCCCATTCCGTGCTCCTTAAATTATGACAAGCTGCTGGAAAAATATTCCGGACTGACTATGCATATGTGGAAAATTATAACGTACAATGTTGCTACGTCAGCACTAAATTCTATAGTTCTGGTACGTTGTAACTCGAGCTTTATATTTCATGAGATGCTTGAAAAAATACGTGAAATTTGCATTTATAAATGGTCCAAAACCGGCAGTGCACTTCCATGCAATCGCGCGAACGAAATCACCCGCTCAAATGCGCTACATTGTAGCAATCTAAAAATACAGGTGTTTGTTGACATAATAACAGCTGATGCATGTGCAGGATGTTTGAGTTTCAAAGAGAAAATTCTGCCAATATATAAATGCCTCTCTGGATACTAAAATTGGCCATAAAGCACTGTTTTGCATAATATTGGGAAATAAATGTGATGTCTATTTCCACTGTCACACGTTCTCCTAAAGACCTAAGCATGAAGAAATATTCCGAGGGGGGGTCATTTGCATAGATATTATTAAAAAATAATGTATATTACATACGTGTAAGGCGTTGATTGGTGTTACTCACTGATACTGGCCAATGATACTGGTCAGGCAGATTACTACACACAGGCAGTGGTCGGGCAAGCAGGGGAGGTCCGTTAGGCAGGCAGTGGTCAGGTAGGCAGGCGGGCAGGAAAGTCGGTTAGGCAGGCAGTGGTAAAAGGATTTCATGGTTGACCGTGTCAAAGGCTTTGGATAAGTCTAAGAACGTTGTTACGCTATGTTGTTTTTGTGATTGTGCCGAGATTAATTTGCCATATAGAGATAGTAGGGCAGAAGTCGTAGAGTGGTTTTGACGGAATCGATTATGACAGAGAGTATCGTTGTCTCTGAGGAATGCAGTAATTCTATTGCAAACCAGCCTCTCCAGTATTTTACTGATGCAGGGCAAAACTGATATTGGGCGATAGTTAGTGACTGAATTAGTCACCCGATTTGAATATTAGAGTAACGTTTGCTATTTTTAGACTATCTGGTACAATGCCGGATTCGAACGAAAAGTTAAAAATACGAGCAAGGGTATTGGCAATGTAATATGCAAAAGGTTTTTTTAATGACATGCGTATTCCATCAACGCCAGCAGATCCGTTTTTTAACCGATTGATAACTTGCATAATTTCCTCTGGAATGCAAGGGGTGAGAGTACAATTATTTGAACATTCCTGACACAGATAAGATTCAAAATTAACGTCCTTGTGTGGTATTTTATCTGCTAGTTCCGACGCGACAGTACAAAAATATTCATTCATGTGATTTGCAATATGTAGATTGTTATATGTTTCAGTACCGTTAATGTTTATTGATTGTTGCCTGGTGGATTTTTTCGACCTGTGCATGAGCTCATTGATGGTTTTCCATGTCTTACGGATATTGTTACACTGATTTGATTTCGACTCCTAGTAATGTCTTTTAGCATTTTTAAGAATGTTATTTAACTTATTTCGGAATGTTTTGTATTGAATGCTATCAGCTGAACGCTTAGATTTAATGTAGTTTCGATACAATCGATTCTTTTCGTGAATAGAGTTTAGTAAAGCTGTTGTTACCCATGGTTTGAGAATTTTTATTTGTTTAATATAGCCATCCTTCACAAGAAAACATTCGTCATAGATTGAGTTAAACGTTCGAAGAGAAGATTCGATTATATCATGCGGATTTGGTTGTTGGAGAGTGAGTCCGTCAACAGAGCAGAGACTTTCTTTAAATAATGTCTTCTGTCTGTCATTAATGACTCTGAATGTGTAAGTTTGTGATGGTGTAACGGTGGTATGCACAGATGAGAAGGTGTGAAATATAGGAAAGTGGTCGGATATATCAGACAGTAGTATTCCAGAATGAATGTAATCGTCATGAAAGTTTGTAAATATATTGTCAATGAGAGTAGCTAATTGTGATTTTACTCGAGTGGGTTTTGTTATTTGGGATAAAAATAGAATGATTTTAACGTTTCAAAGAATTGTTTGCTAGGGTAGTGGGTGTCTGTTTTTAGGAGATCAACATCGAAATCACCCATCAGTATACATTGTTCTTTTTTCAGGTTTTAGCATATTTGGAATGTTTGCTAGAGAAGCATTGAAATAGTTGAGGGATTTTCCCGGGGAGGAGGGGGGGGGGGCGGTAAATAAGACCTAATACATATGTTTTACTATCAAGTGTGACTTCCACAGATAATGATTCATATTCATTATTAAGATCAGCTGTGGATAGGTCTTTACGTATTGAGCATTTAGTGATGTCATTCCGTACGTAAATTATAATACCGCCTCCTTTATAGCCGCGAACCCTGATAAGGTTTCATACCTCGCCAAGCCCATTAAGCTTTTGCTCATCCATGTCATATTAATGGGAGCAAAACAATTATTATCAAATTTGACATCGCCTATGTAAAACGAAATCAATTCAACCCTCTCTGACCTGGGCTTTGTTGGACCTCTCAAGGCCTGGGTGTGGGGGGGGGGGAGGCGAAATGCCTCCCCCTTCCATCCCCCTAATTATTTTTCTTATCCCTTTGGGCTAGGTGGTTGAAACTTAACGCACAATAACCTTGGGTCAAGCTCTACCAGAAAACAAATCCAAGATGGTCTCTTTGATGACGTCACAGTGACGTTTCAAAAACTACATTTTTTGGTAGATTTTTTGGTCGGATTTTCCGAACTTACTTTTTATGCAATTTCTCGCCAAAAACTGCATGATAAATTAGTAAGTATTAATGTGATGTGAAATAAAATAGATTTTGCCTACTTTTCATTGCGGAAAACCAGAAATTTTGAAGAAATATGACAAGAACATCACTTTTCTGTTACCCCACGTGGCCGCCATCTTGAATTTACCCATGATTCTCTGCTCAAGGGGTTATTCAAATAGGCTCTAAAGTCAAGCAGTTTCAGCTCTCCATTTTTTGTCGCTCCGGAGATAGCGCCTCTATAGCAAAAAAAGTTAATTTTCTTCAATCAAAATTAAGCATATTTGACGCAAACTTGGTGTTATGGCGTCCCTTACCAAAAAATCCTATAGGATCCAATGGGACAGATGATCTGTCCTATAGGATCCAATGGGACAGATGATTTGTCCTATAGGATCCAATGGGACAGATGATTTGTCCTATAGGATCCAATGGGACAGATGATTTGTCCTATAGGATCCAATGGGACAGATGAGCTGTCCTATAGGATCCAATGGGACAGATAATTCTGTCCTATAGGATCCAATGGGACAGATAATTCTGTCCTATAGGATCCTAAGGGATAGATAATTCTGTCCTATAGGACGGATTATTCTATGCTATAGAATATGTGTGTCCTATAGGACAGCCATTCTATCCAGTAAGAATTGTGTTTGTCCTTCACATGTGACAGAGTGTGAGAAACCAAACACATTTTACATGCATACATTTGCAAACAAAAGCACCTCATAGGTGGAAAATGTGAAAAATCTCATAAAACCAATGTTTTTTTTATAATTTTTTTCTGCATGATACATATTTACAAATATTGAACATAAGGCAAGAAATCGAAGTATTTTGTCTGTTATCATTCGCAAATATTAGCACGAGTATGTCTGTAAGCTTATATATCCAACTGATACAATGCTTCGTTGATTAATTTATTGGAAGATATGAATTTAATTCAATTTCTGGTACACAAATTAAAACCCAATTTAAACATGTAAATTCTACATTCGGAATTTCTGTAGACTTTTAATTACATCAATCGAGGCAGTAAATCCTAATAGATTAAACATATTCTGTTTTTTAAATCTCTGTAAAATGGGGTCTTCGATGGAATTTTTTTTAACTGTGGAAATGGTATTAAAAATTAGAAAAAAGAGGCATGTTAGTGCATTACCTCGATTTCAGTATTTGTTAGTCCACGGCGGGGATCAGCAAATGTAGTATACAATGACATAATAATGCAATTCGTAAATACCGAATATGCATATATATACAAATACTAACATGGTAAACACTCTTCATGAAAACCAAACTTTACATTCGCTTCACTCCAAAAGAGCATAAAAACATCTAAATAGATTCATTACAAAATGTTAGTTTACCATGTAATCATTTTAGATGTATATGGTTCTTAACTATTCATAGTTAGGAAGTGTCCATACTGTTGTAAACGATCTGATTGTTCAATAAGCTTATTGAGATAAAAATTAATCTCCATTTTTTGGACAATCGATCAAGTAAATTTGAACAGTTCATCAAATCTAGAAAATAAAGTATAAGCTTACTATCCGCAGAATTTAACAATTGGGAATTTTTACCTTATAGTTCAATTGTTCATTGACACAAAATAAATTTCTTCCAATGAATACAAAAATATCCCCTCATGGTGGCAACAGATTTCCAGCAGATAAGGCAGCAGATGTAGAAATGTACTTTTTTTTATTGATTGAAATTGTAGTTTAACTGCCGCTTCCCATACGGATTTCGCGGCCCATCAACTCAATGTTTTATTTAAATTTCACGGTACATTTCTTCGTTAATTTAAGATCTTTTGCAGCGCTAGATATTAAAATAAATAATTAAATAATGAGTAACAATAAAAACGAGGAAACATAAATACTAGTACTTTTTTCTTCATCTCCTCTGGTTTTATAGCATTTCCAAAAGAGAAACAGCTTAATACAATGCGTTTGTATCGCAACAAAGAATTTGGGGTTTCAGTGGACGACAGAGGAGGCATAAATACATGAAATAAGCCTGCGTTTGCAGCGAATATAAATAAATAATTTACAAGAGTTGAATGTTGGAAAACAGGGGGTAGTCTTCCACATTGTCTAATGCGTTAATTTCCCGATCAAAGATAAAGTGGGCTTATTCTACCGGTATGGTACTGCATTAAACTGGTCTGACATACCATTTCTGCTCATGCTGTTTCAAATAGTTAATGCTACCATTGTTTAACGATACCGTTAAGACTTCCGCCCGTCATGTTATGACTTTTCCCAGCGAACCAAACTCCCCCACAGTGCAATATGATCTTTACCGGATTACCCTGAACGAGCAAAAAGTTATATACCGGCTGTCCTATCAACGGAAATATAGTACATATGTTCACATTATGTGTTAAAATCGGGGCTGAAATATCCTAAGTTTTCCCCCATATAATTGTGTGTTAATCAATATACCTCCCCATTTTGTTAGATACAATGACGTCACTGGGGGAGTTGCATACTGTTATAAATTAGCACTTTACACTTTAATTTTTAATAAATAATTAATTAATAATCCGTCCAATCCAAAGATTTTATAATAAAATTGGACATGATTTTCAAGAAAAAAATGGACATTAATGAATACTCTACCCTCTTCATTATCACCAATTATATACAGATAATATTATTTTATTTTCCTGGTAGTCTGTTACATTAGCAATTGACTTGCTGGTATTAATCCAACAATTTGAGGAGAGTTATCTCCCCTGTACCGGTATATTTTAATTGGCCACCATGCCGTCATATGAGAACAGAACAACTGCAGGATAGAGTGCAAAAAGCAAGTTGAGTTGTTCATGTTCAGCTGGAACTATTGAGGTTTGAAGAACTGTATTGCAGATGGTGATGAGTGAAGCTACATGTAGTGATGGTAAGTAAGTTATAAATATAATTATAATGTTATAACTTAATAAGCAAAACAATTCTAATTTCTAGTTAAACTCAGAATGTTGTAATCTGGACCCTCTATGAGCTTTCACTATCAACAAGTTTTTCTTGATATACTTGACATATTAAACAATTGATATTCTTCTCAGTAACTACTGCAGCACTTCACCTTATATTTGCAGTAAAAATGAATGACTCATTTAACCTGGAATTCACAAAGAAATATCCATAACTCGATCTGTCTCAATATCTTTTTCAGATCTACCCAGCAGTTTCATCAAGGCACTGTGACTTGCCATTGTTGCATTGTCAGCTAGAAAAGCCCAGGCTTGGGGACCTCATGTGAAGATTGACCATGCAGCCCTGGAGGAAATCCCCCAGAGGGTGAGATATTATCACACCACTGCTTGTGTATTTCCTGTTTATGACAAACAGTAGGATTTAACTTGCTAGGAAGTTGGGGGGGGGAATGTTAGCTCTCAATAAATCAGTTGACATACTCACTTGTTGTTTTGAAATGTTTATTGTTTCCTGCTTATATTTCCAGAAGATTTGAGAATATTTCCATACCAAAGTTCTGATGAAATCGCAAAGGAATATGTATTAAAATAAATTGATAACAAATACAATGTTGGCATAACCAATATTTGCTATGATAAAAATGTGACCAGGAAAAGTAGGATAAATTATGATTAGATTTCCTATCACCATAACCATGATAACAGGCTATATTTTAATTGTCTATTTATTGCCCTTCTTTAAATTGCAAATGTCTCACACATCAATCATCTTGAGGGTCTTTTTTCATTAATATTTATCCGCAGATCTGCAAATGAAGTATTGAACTGTTTTGAATTTTAGTATGGATTGTTTTATTTACGGCGTGTCGATTTTTATTTTAGTAGCCAGCCAAGCCAATATTTTTCTGTCACAACAAACAATTTATTTATATATTTACTATTTTCTCAGGTTGTCTTGTCCGGTAATATAAGGATGTCTAAGATGGCACTCTCTACGATTAACCGCAGTGACCCCCCGGAGATGGTGATGGATCTGGTGTCGGTCATCTTCACCAGGGAAGAGATGGCAACTTATTCCTTGACCGGCACAAAGTCAAATGCGAACAAGACTGGCGAATGCAAGCCGCCAATTGACCAGGAAAAAATAACCGCAATACAAGGTAATGTAGTGTAATTTCTCAATTTCTAACTCTCGTGTATTATTTCTTTAATTTAGTTCTCGAAGTTAATTGCTTTGTGTGTGCAGTTACATCTACCTTTATTTGATTGTTTCAAAATATTTAAATATCCTAGTAAACCTTCTAAATCAATAACATCCAGGTTGGACCATATTATGGGGCAGAGCAGATATTCTAAGTTAGCTAGCATAGCTTTGTTTAATGAATTTATCTTGAAGCTATTCAAAAGGTTCATATGTTTGACGAAAAACACATGCAAGTATCCAATGTATTTGATCTCAAAGATCTAATGACAACAATATTGATTTTTGATACTGATTT
This sequence comes from Hanleya hanleyi, assembly GCA_036873755.1. Taxonomy (NCBI): domain Eukaryota; kingdom Metazoa; phylum Mollusca; class Polyplacophora; order Lepidopleurida; family Hanleyidae; genus Hanleya; species Hanleya hanleyi. The sequence continues at coordinate 4,002 of JAVTVY010037203.1, read as the reverse complement.
TGTGTCTTGGATTGAATGTAAATTTTATAAGGCCAATTCTCGTGAAGCAAGTAATTGCTTGTATTCTATAAGTTGTGGTACAAGTCACACTGTGCGAATGGGGCTGTAAACAGAGATGATTCTTAACTAATTGATAAATCATGTATTTTGTAGAAGACTCTGCCAGTTATAAAAGACGACAGTGATGGGGAAGGAAGTTCGTTTGCCGAAACATCAGAAACATATGCAAATGTAAGTATAAATTACATTATTGACAGTGCACCACATAATGTAACCATACTCTAGTTTTCTCCAGCGCATCCACATGTAGCTTTCATTTTTCGTGTTTGCATTTTTCGTGAGTGAAATAGTCCTATAACAGTCGACCAACACAGGCCATATTCATACAGCATCTGCATTTATTTAACTACAATGTAGTTTGTCATTCAAAAGTCCATGAACTGATCAAATACTTAATCCTTTGTTTCCAGATTTCCGACATCGAGAGTGTTGCTGATGATGATGGCACTCTGCGACAGACATTACGAAGAATTGAGGAAGAAAACAGGAAGCTACGAGCAGACATTGGCGATCTTCATGAAAATTTGCAAAGTCTGAAAGGTATGTCTGGCTCAGCATTCTTTCTGTATGCAAGATGGCCAAATAAGGGAACAAGATGTATGCATGAATATGTATTTGGAAATATATGGAAGGGTGTCCTTATACACATATAGTCTGCAATAACTATTTTCCAAACAAATTTGCTCAAATGCTTTTCTTCAGATCAGCCATCAGTGGTTTCGCATTTTACACATGCATGATTCTCAGCGTAATGAATTATCTCCTTTATAATATAATTACCTCATTTAAATAGCATGAGAATGTACACATGCTCCGTATTGTAATTTAACTATCCTCAACAGTGATACCCGAAGAACAATTTTATAGTGAGTTTAAATACTTAAAGGGTCTTCTAAAGCTGAATGATCATTTTGGTAGCCTATTGAACAAGTTAATGCTATTTATATTCACGCAGAATATTACAACAGTTATTTTATCATCTTTCAGGCGGTGGTGTCTGGTAATGTATATCTGCCAAGACGAGTACAGAACATTATCCGGAGTGATCCCCGAAAGATGGCCATGGATCTAATGTCAGCTTTATTCACAAGAGCTGAGATGGCTACACACACGCTGACTGGTGTGGAGTCAAATACTGGACCTGATGCAGACGTAAAACCACTCATTGAATCAAGACAAGATAACTGCTATACAAGGTAATTGTTCTTGTCTTTGAAAATATCTCGGATCTTTTATCAGTTGTATGTATTGTGACAAAAACATTTTGAGCGCTTAGCATCCCATAAGCCAGGTATTCAAATTAAATTACCCCGCTATAATAAAATGCTGTAATACTTAAATAAGGAGCCAATCAAAGTAAAATTGCCCAAGTATTAAGCTTGGTTACCGACAAACTTGCAGCTGCCTATTTGACTGAGTATATAAATTGGGGTTCCAAGCCTTTGGCAAGTTGAATGCATTTCTTTTCTGCATTGCAGCCCTACTTCTACATGTCTTTTAATCATGTGCTAATTAAATATTTTCTTTCACCCCTTTCGCTAAAGTACTACCAAAAGAAGTTTCCTGGCAAGGATAAGATATACAGGATTCTATGAAGGCCAAACTGAATGGCGAACAGAAGAGCTACAGACGGAAGGAGAAGCACAGAGAGGCTCCCCACATCATTCCCCAGTGACAACATGGCACACTGATATTATGTCATTCTAATATGTACCCTCTATATTTATGTGTATCCTGCGTTATTTTGTATACAATAAAATGTCCGTATGCATGGATTGACTTCTGTTAAATGTCTTCATGGGTAACATGTCTTACATGTTACGTAATAGTACCTGTGTGTTATCTGAACATTACTGATCAGTTTCTGTCCAGTACCCAGTAATTATTTGATCAGTACTGTTTAGAGAGCAATCACTGCTGTTCCATGTAGTTGCTGTAAGAGGTTATTCCTTTAAAAACTTCAGGACGCTGTGTATGTGCCACGACTTCAGCGATACCAGGGACCATGCAGAAGCGAGTTGACCTGATCCATTTTATTTACTGAACTCCACATTTAAAGGTTCACCCCATTTTCAGAAGAGTACCCTGAAAATAGCTATGGAATATTGCTGAACTTCATAAATCATGCTACAGGACAGTCCTATAGGATTCAATAGGACAGTCCTATAGGGTCCAATAGGAGAGTCCTATGGGATTGCTGTGGGAAAATGTCCTACAGGATCCCATAAGATTTTGCCTATAAGACAGTCCTATAGGACTGTCCTATAGGACTGTCCTATTAGATCCTATAGGACTGTCCTATAGGACTGTCCTATTAGATCCTATAGGACTGTCCCGTAAGATCCTATAGGACTGTCCTATTAGATCCTATAGGACTGTCCTATAGGACAATCCTATAGGACTGTCCTATAGGCAAAATCCTATAGGACTGTCCTATAGGACAATCCTATAGGAATCCTATAGGATTTTTTGGTAAGGGGTAGAATAACGGTTTTTGAATTGGTAAAATATTTTCCAAATTGGCATGTACATGCATGCAAATATTTACACCGTGTCAATTGTGAACGTATAAACTGTTACAGTAGATGCATTCATCACCTGGAACATATTTACATCGACGGGACATAAATTACTGTCTTCAAGATTGTCCTCTACCTTTTCCACTCAATATTTTTTGCAGGCCGAAGATTTCAAGAAAGGAAAAAGTAAGATCGTCTATTCTTTGGCCAAGGTGTCGTCGTGTAGTCCATCTTTGATGAACGCCGCTCGTTCGAAACAGCAGTAAAACTCCATCGCCGTCTTATCGTTGAGGAGTGGAACCGTAAGAAATGATCATCCTTTGTCGATAGATTTATATGGAAGATGACACGAGTGGTTTCTGAAATATCTGTTCTTGTTCACATATAATATTAATCAGTTTGGTTGTGCATATGACATATTCTATACAGGTTCAAGTACATTGAAATAGTATTGACCTTTGACTTGTCTAAGAAGTATAAATAATAACAATATTGATGATGTTTATTTACTCTAATTAATTGTTTTCCATTGCTATATTCCTGTGTGATATTTCAACTAACCATAGTCAGTTATCTTCCTGAATATAAACCGAGGTATTTAGTGATATTATTAGATTACGTCGCTTTTGATTCACGCTTCTTATTCCTAACCCTTTCCCCGGTGTATTCCATCCAGTATCTACTTGTTACAAAATTCCATCCATCTATTTGAGTAAATACATTTTGAAAGCTCATGCGATAGAAAACAGTATTTTCGAGGGAGTAGATCACGTTGCCTATGAAGCCATACCATGATTTTTTTAAACCTTAAGAAACAGACTGAATATCCTATTATTAGTGTCAAAATAGGGCAACAGTATACAAAATATTGATATCTAGCAAAACAGAACTATTCATTCGTATTACCAATATAATCGAAAGTGAAATGGTTTTCACCAAAATTTATCTTGTTCTATGGTTTTCAGTCGGAGCCAGTATTTAAGCATTGAGTTGTAAGTACATCAATGTATAAATAATACATAACCAATTCGCGCAGAGAATCAGCATTGGTGGTAACCATTAGTGAGCATAGCATGAATTTCCAATTTTTGATCTAAGTGAATCAAACATGTTGCGTTTCACAAATAAACTGTCCCTAATAGTTTTTTTTCTCCATAATCTTGCTCCATATGGGGCAACAGGCTTATAAATTTCCTGGTATAACTTGAGAAAGGTTTTAACTGGGATATTATCTTGTGCTACTAGTGTTTGTCGAAGCTTAAACCATCATCTTAAAGATTTGTCTGTGTACATTGTACGTAAATACTATATTTTTGCTATGTTTGTAATTCGTGTTAAAGACAATAATGTTTGTTTTATTAACACTTACTTCGCAGAATTTGCGAACATTCATTTCTCCCGACCAATTTTCGAACCTTCAGCC
>JAVTVY010037202.1:0-16971 GCA_036873755.1 Hanleya hanleyi | reverse complement strand
CACTGCTGACGTCACCGATGACGCCACAGATGCTGTGGACATCCCTTCAAATCGGGGTCTACACCCCGAGAGCTTCAAAATGACACCTCCCACGACACATTCGGAGCAATAGTGGTCTATCTCTACTCCAAACACACCCGCACGCACCTCCAAAATGACCACTTTACTTACTACACCCAACTGCGCATGCGCAGATTGACGCGACTGGCCATAAAAAAATACGCCATTGTGACTCTACCCAACAAAAGCTTCACTTTGACACCTCCCACGACTCATTCGAACCAATAGTGGTCCATCTCTACCCCAAACACATCCCCATGCACTCCCAAAATGTCTACTTACTATACTACGACCAGACTGTGCATTCGCAGAATGTTGAAAACGGCCGATAGTCCAGTCGGATGCTCCTCCACGAGAGCTTCAAAATAAGACATCATGCGACACCATAGGACTACTAGGGGCTCGCCTAGACCACAAAACGTCCACCCAGTATGGACCTATCCACTGAGCCAGTATGGGCCTGTATGGACCTATATATAGATCTTCGTGAACTTTTAAAAAAATTTCACCGCTTAGCTCCGGGACCCTTCCCATCATGTTTTTCGTGGGGAGACGTAAAAAACAAGACCAAACAACCTATAATAAGATCCACAAAAAATGACCACCCCCATACCTCATACAGGCATTTTTCCCCAGGGTCCATACATGCATTCCATGCGTTTTCCCCGTGGGACTACTTTCTGTCCGCGGAGGCAGACCGCATCACCGCCAGACCGCATCACCGCGGAGGAATACATCGGTTTCTCAAGAAAAGATAGTCCTCGTTGTATTTCCCTCTTATCGAGAGATAAAATATATATCCAAATGAAATGGACATTCCCTTGATTCTACACGGGAAGAATCTCTTCTAATTTGAGGTGTTTCTATCGGTTTTTCTTCTTGAGCTAATCTCCATCAGTGTCCATGGTAACGGATGTCATACAGCTGACATGCGCTGCTCGGAGTTTCCGCGTGATATTATTCTTTCAACATGGATGCCAATATGGATTCTTACCAGTGCGGATCGAGGTTCTAATGTCCTACATTGTCCGAGATTGTGTCGAGTGAACCCCAACATAACCCGCCATTTTCGAGTCATGTGATGATCTACTTATTCAAAATTACAGATCTACCACACCTCTTGGATGATACGAAAGTTATTCATACCTATATGTTTTGTAAGCCCAGACAATATCTGTTTCCGGGGTATGTATGAAAGCCTGTAATTTATCAGAGCTTTCGAGTCTGTTCTCTGCCGGATGAAGGCCGAACAGAATCCGGTAAAACACCGGATATCGCTCCGCGATAATGGAGACACACGATTCGCAAGCCATATTATGGATGGCGAAGTGTACGCAAATGGCACCGGAAGTGACATTATCCTTGACGTCATTCATATATGACGTCATCAGCCTCACACAAAAGAGCCTCAATACGACCAGATTGGTCCTTTCCCTACTACTAGTGTATTACCTATATGAGCTTGATGAGACATTCGATAATTCGGTAGTGTCTTACATGCCGGTTTCCTGTCCAGAACTGTCTCATTCAAGTTCAAATCAGTCTCGCTGGAGATATTTATGTAATTTCCTGTACACTGACCTGTAGTATTTATTATTAACGTTACTTTCAATCCCTTCTGGAGGAGGTATTTCAGAATGTCGCGTGATCGTTTATGCCCGTTTCTTCTGTAACAGCGGTATTATTATGTGAAACTGTGGATCTCGATTAAAAAAAAAAAGAGAAAATAAATCCAACATAACAGTCCCTGGGACCCAGTAGGTAATTGCGTTAATTTTCAGGGCGGGAATATAATTCTCAAGAAAAATACTTAGGCGGCATTATTCTGGGTCCAGTTTTCGATGTGGGTTCCAATTGGGCATAGTGGAAAATGAAGCCCAATTGAACATTCTCCTTGATGCAGTATATAAGCCTGCCATGTTTGGTGGCAAACAGAAAGTTAGCCCAATGGATATGACATTTCCCATGATCCAGCGTTACAATACTCCATGAGATTAATTACCCAGCTGCAATTATCCAGGGTCCAGTTTCCGACATGTGTCCTATTTGGGCACACTGAATAATTAAATCTGTACAACGTTCTTCGGGGGAAATTCGGTGTGAGCAAATTGATCTCAAATAAACTCCTTGTCAGTTCGGAACATTCTGCTAACAACCAACACAAAGGAACAGCCCATTTATTTATATTAACCCTAATAAGTAAAGGTTGTTGAAATTCCAAAATGGCCAACAGGTGGCACAGATTAGACCGAAACACAATTTAAGGTGAAGTATTGTTCCAAGATAAGCCTACTCATGCATCAAATTATGGAAAAAATCTTTTAGTAAAGGACATTATATAGACATAATAATGCGTAACTAAGACATAACCTCAATCAGATGGGATCACTAATGCAAAAACTCCTGTCAATGATAACACACTGCAAACTCGAATTGGTCACATCATGGCACAACGCTTCAATAGTGACATCATCAGATTCAGGAATGTTAGAACATATATCTGGAAGTACACAAAGATACCAGAATCTGCTTTCCCCTCTCTAAAAGTATATACCTGAAGGTCAAAATAATTCCAATCGTAAAATTTCATCACTTTTTCTGACAAAATCAGGTATTAGCAGGGTCCTTCGTCGGCCATCTTGGAAAATAGCCGCCATCTTGGATTTCAGTTAGCTAACATTAATTTCTGCAAAAAGTGTCCTAATTAAACTACCTATGTCAAGTTTCGCGCTTGGATCATCATTTGAACCTTTGCATCCAAGAATCTATGTTATCCATATTATCAAGTGTTACAATAGTGAGGAAAATGGTAAATCTAACATGACTTTTTTGGAGCTCGTTTCCATGGCAACGGCACCACATTTCAACAGTACTGCAGGTAGATTTGAAAAGTGGAGACCATAGGCTTTAAAATGATGTATGATCCAGGTGTGTGTAGGGTGGGTGCATTAAACTCGAAAAATAAGGCCCTTTTCTAGGATCTGCCGCTCGCCTATAATGCTGGGGGCAATAAAACCACTGGCAACAAATTAAAGATCACGTTATCTGGCTGGCTCCCTTTGAGCTGTGTTTTAAGTGGGGTAAACACAGAGGGTGGTAGATGAGGCTGATGTAATTCGTCCGAGATTAGTATAGGCTCCATGGGTAGACGAAGCCATAGTAAATATGGCTGAAAATAAGTGACAACAATACACGATAAAGTTTAACAATTTCAGTCCCTTACCTGATTCAAGCTGAACCTAATATCAATTGGCAGTCTGTGTCGAGAAGTTAGAAACCGATTTCAGCCACTTTCAACCACTGTAAACGTGTTGATTGAGGTTATATGACCGAATGAGGACAGTATCTAAACAATCCGAGCTTCCTATGACCCTTCAGCCAAACGACGGATAAGGTCTGTCTGGGGTTAGGGTTCTAACCCACTGACGTTGGAATAGGTACCTAGATTTTATTTATTTATTTATTCAGATTCAGCATACATACATGCACACGGGAACCCTAAATATATTGCGAGCGAATTATATAATTTCAAATATATTAGGTTAAAAGCGCAAATAGGTGCACGGTCGTAGTACCATGTAAATTTTTACACATTATTATAACATTAAATATTTTATGGTCGAAGCAAAGTGGTGACATTTTTTATTCGGTTTAACCGTCGTGTTCCTTGTTAAAAAAAGGCACACAAAATTCGAATGCATGTACTCCTACTGATTGCTTATTCACAGTCCTTGGCATTAGTACAGAATAGAATAGAATTTATTTGCCACATTGGGCACCCATATTGAAGCGAACTATCATACATGGAATCAATCATAAATCTCCTCCCAATAATATCCAAATGTGATTGACATTTGATAGAATGGCGACGAGCTAGCAATTGATCACACAGTTTCTTTGTGTATAAATGGCATAGATTTTTGTCATCTTAAATTTGGCACGATATATTTCCGATTTAACTCGGTCTGTAAGTATAGGATGACCGCTTTAAGGGGCAAGGGCACCGCAAATTTTCTGAACTGTATCAAGTTTCCGCCTTTGCAGCACAAAATAGCAATATATTGCCTCTCTATACGCCTTTTCTGAATTTTTACTTTGACTGCGGGGGAAAAAATTGAGAGTCATTGACAGTTCAAGGAACTCACCATTTTGACTAAGCTTATAGTAAACAGTACAGTTTTCTATGTGCCAATTCACCAGTCCATGGCTTTGTTAGACAAACTCTGAAGTATGAATGATTCTGCTAACATGGACGGTCGAAAGACAAATGGACAACGAACCCAACCTCAGACGTTTATGTCAGTTGTATATTTTTGAATCAATGCAATTTTATGACGCCTGTCATCTGTACGGGACGTAAGAGCAGATACTCACATTTCTAATCATTACAATCGGTACCCTTGCTAAAATTACAGTTGGATATAACAAAAAACATGACAGCCATCTCAGTTTAATAGGAATATCATTGCAATGTATAGTACACTGTGATTGCAATGTTTTGTTCACACGAGAGACAATTAACACGGTTACTCTCATTTCAGATGAAACAGTAATTTATGTGTTATCTTAAATTTCTAGAAAAAAAGCTATCTTCATGCTTACGGAAACAAAGGCGATCTCATTGTTATTTTTCTCATTTTCTTATCATTTCTGTTTTCAAGGTTTCTATTGTACCGGCTGACTGTATCCCCCCCAATCACTATGGAAAACCCTCAAAGTTGGACATTTTCAGCTTTCTCAATTTTTAATAGAAGAAATGAGCACGTGTAAACTGTCACAAGGATCGCGATGAAGCCGAATCACTTACTGATACGGATCCGATATGCTTTCAAATATGCATTCTATCTGCCCCCTGAATTTATGACCGTATAAACGCAACCTCTTGTGGTGGCATCGCGTAGTTTTTTGTGCATTTGTTTCCTGAATGAAAGAGGGATAACAGTTAAACCGATGTTGTATAGATAAAAAAAAAACAAAAACAACCACGCTATTCATAACACGTCTTCGTATCCGTAAATGCGAAATGCCGATCTTATTTTCACATTCTTTAACGCGATACAATATGCAGTTTTCCGTTTAAACGGCAATTGCTACGTTAAACAATCCAACCACAGAACTTGTCTTTTTTTCTGTCTCCTATAGCAAATCAGATAATTTGTGAAGATAGAAAGATCTTCTAGGTATACGTTCCAAGTAGGGGAAATCAATTTCGCGTGATTAAATTGATGTGTATATGTACATATAGTATAAATTCATTAAAGATCTACCGATACACAACATTTTATTTAAATATGACCAAGAAGATATTTCGTGCATAACTTAGGCTGATATCATGATCAAGGGGAGCTCACTCTATATCTCATAATGTCAGGAGTGACTTTCCCTTGTCCATTGTCATTAGTTCAACTATACCTCAACAGTTGATAACCTACTCCAAGCGCAGATGATTCCGGAATCTCGGACATACAAGTACTTATTCGCAGTCCAGAAAGATCAGATAATTAAAACGTGTAGTCGCCATACCCGAAATCCAATGTTCAGACTTTCTCCACGCAAACGATTTCCGCATCAATACTCAAATATTATTTTCGTTAGCAACTTAATTTGCATTTCGAATATTTGTAACTAGATGACCAATGGTATCTCAATTGTAATATTTGGACAATGGATTTCGGTACACGTCTGATAATGTGCCCATCCCCCCTAAATTTTATGTTTATTCAAAACTAGTTAGATCTGTGAACCATCTTGGGAAGAAGTAGTTGAAAACAGATGACAAAATTATTTTGCCAAAAACTTGCGAAAGGTCTGTAGATAATTTTACAACTGTTATTTTTATTGATATTTGTGTCTTTTTCAGTATACACAGCTAACAATATGGAGCACATACGCCAATTTTCATTCTAAAATCACGATCATGACCTACTGACGTACATAACAGAGAGGCTTTGACCAATCAAAACAAATCTCCGTTCAGGCGATGGCTCATAGACATGCCTTCATACTGATACCTTCATGTAACATAAAAAACAGTAGAAGTGGAAACATGTTGTCATATGTTACCCTTATCACCTCTTTTTTTTTACAAGTTTCCTGATCCGTTATAAGTGCCTTTGGCACATTACCTAACCATGTTTCAGACTAGCACCCACCATCGAAAATTGAAATAAAATTTTTCTATACCGTGGGTTGAAGTTCATCTTAAAATAGCCCTTTTTCTGCTTGAGATGATGGACTAATATAAAAAATTGATTTTACGACTGAGTCGAGGATCTGTACTTAGACTGGGTCTGGGGCTCCAATAATCTAGCAAATTTCATAAAATGCATTCAAGCTCCTCCCTTCAAAATTATCCTTGTCCTTGGACCATTCATCAATAGAGCTGAGCAGATACAAGTACTGTTTTACTAAGTTGTAAATCTTCGATATATTCATGGAAATCAGGCGACATCAATTTAATCAGGTTTTCTAGATCTAGTTCCTTAAAAACGGATAAATTTATTGCGCTCTCTGAATGGAACAGAACATATAGAAACGCCATCTTCCTGGTACAGTAAGGGACAGCACCAGAAACATGTAATAACCACAACATTTTTCCAGGGAAAATTTCTAATATATTCAAATAAACAAATTATATCAAGCTGAACTTTCGCACATGTATTATTAGGGCATTCCTAGTGTAGGATTATGCAAAATTAAATAATAATTTTGAATTCTGAATCTTTTTAAAACTTCGTCGATTATTGGTGCACAATATATCATTACAGTCGGACGAAAATTTTCTATAAATTTTCCATTCCGTAGCATTGAAGGATTACTACATATTGTCTGTTTGGAATTATTCTAGTAGATTTCGGTTCTCATTAGGAGTTATTATGGTGATATTTGATATGGACAATTGAAACTTGAAAACAAGGAAATTGTTTCCAACGCGAGAGCTCATTATATCATATTGCAAAATCAAAACGAAGGTGAATTATGTCACAGTTAGGTGTATTATTGTGTACCAATTCCAAATGTCTTTTTATTCAAATTAATATTTACTTTTCCATAATATTACACTGGCAAAACCTTACATGTGAGAAGTTTCAGCTTGAAATCATTTTCTCCCATGGGGAAATATTGTTGTTAGTACGTGACTTGTTTCTTGAGGTCCAGCCCCTCAGGTGGGCACAGGTTCTCATTCACCTTTATAAAAAACTCAAATTTTTGTGTTTATTTCTCTCTGTTTCCGTGACATTTCTTAGCTAATTCTGCAATGTGTACGGCCATTGATAGAATAAGCTGATATGGTAACTCACGATTTTAATACGCCCGCCAAAAGGCGGACGTATTATGTGATGGCGGTTTCCATCCGCGTGTCCGTCTGTCCGTCATTCGTGTCCGGTCTATACCTGGGAAAGTTTTCTATCTACAGTTCCAATTTTTGGTGAGGGGATACCCTACGGCGAGACGATGTGTCGCGTACCAAAATAAAGGCTGAGGTCAGAGGTCATTGGTCACTGGCCTGAAAAACAGGAAATCACTGAAGAGTCCATGTCCGGTCTATATCTGTGCACGTTTTCTATCCACAGTTGCAATTTTTTTGTTAGTGGATAGGCTAGGTGAAGACGATGTGTCGCGTACCGAAATTGAGGTCGAGGTCAGAGGTCAAAGATCACTGTTGCCTAAAATAAAAAAATCATTGATCATTGACATTTTTCTATCGACAGTTCTAATTTTTGGTGAGTGGATTTCCGAGGGGGTAACAATGTGTTGTATACCAAATGTAGGCCGAGGTCAGAGGTCAAAGCTCAGTGTGGCCAAAAAATCAGGAAATTATTAGAAATGTCTATTTTTTGTGAGTGGATTCAATAGGGGAAATGAAGTGTCGCATACCAACAAAATAGGTCAAGGTCGAAGGTCAAAGGTCACTGGGACCCCAAAATCAGGAAATTATTAAAAATAACATTTTTTTTGTGTCAGTAGATACATTAGGGGAACACGATGTGTCACCTACCAAAATGTAGGTCAAGGGCAATGGTCAAGTTCACTGATCCCAAAATCGTGAAATTGCTAAAAATCATGATTTTTTTAGTCCATTGAGAATTTATGGGGAGTCGTTTTGTCATGTACCAAAATTTAAATCCAGGTCAATAGTCAAGGTCACTGTGACCCCAGAATCAAGGTCAAAGATCAGTGTGACCAGAAAATCAGGAAATCATTAAAAAGTTACAAATGTTTTGTGAGTGGATTCAATGGGGGAAATGAAGTGTCGCGTACCAAAAATTAGGTCAAGGTCAAAGGTCACTGACCCGAAGATCAGGAAATTTTTTAAAATAACTTTTTTTTTGTTTCAGTAGATACATTAGGAGGACATGATGTATAACATACCAAAATGTAGTTCGAGGTTAAAGGTGAAGTTCACTGACCCCAAAATCGGGAAATTGTTAAAAAATCTAGATTTTTTTGTGTCCATTGAGAAATTACGGGGAGATGATGATGATGTGTCGTGTACCACAATTTAGGTCAAGGTCAAAGGTCAACGTCACTATGACCCAAAAATCAGGAAATCATTGAAAATAACTTTTTTTCTGCCAGTAGATACATCAGAGGGACATGATATGTTACATACCAAAATGTGAGTCAAAGGACAAGGTCACTGGGACCCCAAAATCAAGAAATCATTAAAAGTCACATTTTCATATGCCTGTCGAAGACGCGGTCGTGTAATGCGATGTTGTGTTCTGTGTATTCACCCATTAACATTTATTGTCCATGCAATACTTCTAGTTTCAAGGTATGGATTGGTAGCAAACTTTGAGTATCCCTTACTCGCATGGCAAACAGAAGCCATACATTTTGAGATCAATTTGTTAAAGGTCAAGGTCACAGTCCTCCAAACCCGAATCAAGTTTAGCTGATATATGTGTTAGGTTGCTATATTCAGAGTTCTCCCCCCTACATGTATATGGCAATTTGTCCTGTGGAGTTGTCTCTCATGTTTGAAACAGCTACATTTAGTCAACCTGTAAGCATATGGGTCATCTATACGCGGTAAGACTGGCCCTTGGATCGTGTGTATCCATTTTGAGCCTACTTTCGGCAACTGCAAGAGGGAATTTCCAGAAATCAATATCACGTGACTTCGTCAGCCAATCAGCTAAAGTCTACCAACGTAACCCCAAGGTAACCCGCCATTTTGGAATCATGTGACCTCCTACTTGTTCAAAATTACAGATCTACCATACCTCTTGGATGATACGAAAGTCATTCACACCTATATGTTTTGTAAGCCAAGGCAATATCTGTTTCCGAAGTGGTATGAAAACCTGTAATTTATCAGATTTCTCTAGACTGTTCTCCGGCGGATGAAGGCCGAACAGAATACGGTAAAGTACCGGATATCGCTCCGCGATAATGGAGAGACACGATTCGCAAGCCATCTTATGGATGGCGAAGCGTACGCAAATGACATTTAGTTAAACTGTTGTGAACCACCCCCCCCCCCTATACATTTACTAATTCAACGGAGAGAGGGGTCCTTTATGAACTTCATACTTATTTATTAACTCAAGAACGAAGGTTTACTTCATCACTTCCTTCCTCTTTCATGAAAAAATATCTTGCCTGAAAGGAGTCCATTTGCAGGAAATCTACCATTTTCTTATGTTTGACTATTGTCGATTTCAGTGTGAGATATGTGAGCTCTCGGCTCTTGCTTCAAGGTTAACTGGGTACCAAAATGTGATATATGTTACATTCTCAGAAGCACAAACTTTTAGACCTTTCTGGATTGCTAGTTACCAATTGGAATCAAGGTTATTAAACAACCTTGAAATATGGCCCAATGTAATTCCATTCCATCGTAAGCCCATTGTGCTCTTGTCATTTTTTCTGATGCGTATGATTAGGCATAGAAACGACGTCATCACAAGTATCAGTTAGACTACGTGACCATATTTATGCACAGAATGGGTGCTGCCTTGGTCATGGTGCCCAAGGCCAAAAGTTGTTGTGCATTTCTTCAGTGAGTTCCATATCCATATTTCATTAATGTTTTCATAATTTAAGATGGAGACCGTGTGCCAGAATTGACTGAAAGAATTCTTTGGACCGTTTGAGTAACTGGGGAGATAATAATTCGTCCCCCATAACAGTGGCAACTTTTAGTACTCTAAGTATTAAACACATACGAAGTTTTGTCTATAGAGATGCAAAATATATGTTTCCAGATCTTGTTTCACATTATGCGATATCAGAAGTATTCAACTCATTTCACTTTCAAAAATGGCCGCCGCCTGACAGAATCTGGTCACAAATTCAGACACCTTTGAATCTTCCGTAAATTCAATCCCTTATATGTTGTTTTATATCAAATCGTATTTGATTAGTGGAGAACTTGCTTGTGGTTTAATTTGTTTACATGCAAACATTTTATTTAAAAATAACCTGCTATACCTAGCATAATATATGTGGTTCTAATTCAGTTACAGAGAGTCACGGAAATACCATGTTGTTAAGATTTTGAGCCAGTGTATCGACAATATTTTGGTTGAACGGTGGACGAAGCCATCGTTTTAGGATATTAAACTTGGTTATTGAAAATTAAAAGTAATAGATATATAAATTCCAAACTTACCTGACAAGTCTAGAATCGACTGGTAGTCTGTGTGTAGCAGTTAGAACGAGACTGTCTTCCGGTTTCGTCATTATCTATTTTTAGATTATCCAGCATTAAATGCTTATTTGTTTTAATATTGGATAATATCTTGACTATGGGTTTCGAATACTTGGGATGTTTTCAATTTATTCGTTAGCAATTTATGACAGTGGCGATTCATTCGCAATTTCTCGGATATCTTCAGTGGCAGTCCCGGGTATCGGATATCTGAATAGAGGAAAATGTGCACCCGATATGTAGGATATACGGCATCAGACCGGAGTTAATCACTTCCGGGTCAGTGCTCACGACCTACATTGTTTAGAAATTTGAGAGCAGATCTTTATGGATTTTATGAGCTGCGATTTTTCAGCATTTCTGATACATCTGATATTTCAACTTGCAGACGAGTCTTCAAACTGTACTTCCTGGTGTTGATTTGGGCCACTTTGGAAAAAGCATGGTGGATGAAGACATGATCAGTGAAGGGTGAGAAGGCTCCCTGTTTACAAATCGAATGACATTCTATAGCACCAATCAGCTGTCAGTGGCGGTAATTTGAAATTTCCATGGTCAACATCTGTCAAGACTTCCACTGGTAATGTCGCACAAGGTAAATATTGACATGCCAGGTGGATTTATGCATTGTGAATTTTCTGGATTTTTGCCGATTTTTAACGCTAATACATAACAAGTAACGGAATTAATAGTGGTCTGGTGCCTGACACCTGACATTTTCACATTTGACCAGAGAAATTTAAATCGTTACTGTGGCTGCAGTTTTGACTTGATCAGCCCATTTTTTTCCAGGCTGACTCATGAACAACGTACGAATATTAGGGTTGTTTCAAATTTATGTTATTAAATTATTAATAAAATAAAATAATTTTTTTAATTAATTTTAATCATTTTTTTAATTATTAAAATTATTTTTGTCTTGCTAAATGTGGTTGAAATAAACATCATACTGATAATGCTGGGTAACATCTCTTGTATTGTTATGCCATTTCTGCGACAAAATTGAGACTTTTTGGAGCAATTATAGGCAAAAAATGACTGATTTGTCAGTACTAGGGCCAAATAGTCAATGCCAAATATGACGAGGTTCACTTAACACAGCTGGTAATTATGAGCAAATTAACTTTCAAGATACAATAAAATGTAAACTGAAGAAAGGAAATTCACAATGATACAATTACATGCTTTTTTTCATAACCAAGACATCATTTCAAAAATTCACATTGATATAATTACATGCTTTTTTTCAAAACCTAGACATCATGCAGAAATCCACTTTATATCAGTCCAAAACGAATGAATGAAATTAATAATAATCATATCACCTGTAAAAACTCAGATGTTTGTTCCACACACAAAGAATTTCCAAAATGCCTTTTGCATTTGTAACTTCAATGAGACAAATAAAATCTGATTAGCTGAGTCGACAATTTATCTGACTGTTTATGGTTTCATATTTTTGTGTGTCTTTTCTCAGTTGCAGTTGCAACATAGCACATACTTTCTCTTCATTTCATTTCCACTATCTCCAGGATTATAAGTTTGTAATTTCCTTTCATATTCATATCAGAGATCTTGTGGGTAGCAAGGAACATGGATTACAAGCATCAAATATTAGCAAGACTCCCCCCACACACACATCAAATAGTTTCTCTGGGAATTTCGCACAGTGTGACTCTAAGGTATGGCCTCCAACTCTGTTGGAAGATAGGCCTTGGTCTCTGTGAATTGCCACTTTAATGTTTCACCAAACAGTTAACAGTTTAAGTGAGCCATTTTCCAGCTGTCCACGTCTTTCATGGCTGTTAATGTAGCAGAGATCAGCAAATGACCATCAGATATGTTGTCATTGAATTTTATTCCTTTGTTTCTTCTATGTTGTGTTTTGACAAGTGTTGCCTGTTTGCAGGCATTGCATTCATGGGCTTGAAATCTGACACAGAATATATTCCTCAATGTTATGTAGGAGTTTTCTCAGTAATAATAACTGTTTACAAGTAATATGTGCATCTTTCTAATTACTGCCAGCAAGATCTTGATGAGATGTAGATCCATCCAATTGAACTGACATATGTTCTCGTTCTCTATATGGGGGTTATGTATACCATAAACACCTCTGTGGTATATTTTTGTATGTGTTGTGTACACATTTGTGTATATTGCTGTCACTTATTACAGGATTAGACATGTCTTTGATCTTTGTATCAACCTCAAATTTTAATCATATTTGATAGATTACTGGGTTGATCCACTGATTACATGGGGAAGTTACCCACTGCCATGAAGGAAATTTTTACCAAATGTAGTCTGAGTGAGCAGCTTGTAAACAAATTATGTTTCGTCACATTTTGAATTCAATTTTTCTTTATTTTTAACTTTTAATTTGACAAATTTAATAAAAAATGAATTAAAATAATAAAAAAATAATTTAAAATAGTGTTTAACATATCTAGTTAATGCTTTATACTTCTCTTCATAGGCAGAAGGATTGACAACTTGGTGCTTTTTACCAGATGGAAAAATATGTACAGGTTTGTGAAATATTGTACTTTTTACTTGTACCTCAGTCTTAAGTCATATGGGGCAAACTGAGGGGAAAATATAATGGGGGTACCCTTGGTATATAGGCTGTGAAATCTCCATCTGTGCATAGTTTCATCTGGGCCTTCTCAGGATAGTTTGGGGATGGGTATGGTGTGTTCAGATGAGAGCATTCTTTATTTTAACAATGGTTCCATCCCTGACATGCATCAGAACGAAATTTGAGAGCAGATCTTTATGGATTTTATGAGCTGCGATTTTTCAGCATTTCTGATACATCTGATATTTCAACTTGCAGACGAGTCTTCAAACTGTACTTCCTGGTGTTGATTTGGGCCACTTTGGGAAAAGCATTGTGGATGGAGACATGATCAGTGAGGAGTGAGACGGCTCCCTGTTTACAAATTGAATGACATTCTATAGCACCAATCAGCTGTCAGTGGCGGGAATTTGAAATTTCCATGGTGAACATCTGTCAAGACTTTCACAGTTAGTGCCCCACAAGGTGAATATTGTCATGCCAAGTGGATTTATGCATCGGCAGTTTTCGGAATTTTTTGTGATTTTTCATACTAATACATAACGAGTAACAAAATTAATAGTGGGCTGGTGCCTGTCTGACACCTGATATTTTCACATTTGACCAAAGAACTTTAAATCGTCACTAAGGCTACAGTTTTGACTTGATCAGCCCAATTTTTTCCAGGCTGACTCATGAACAACATACAAATATAAGATTTGTTTCAAATTTATGTTATTAAATTATTAATAGAATAAAATGTTTTTTTAAATTAATTTTAATCAATGTTTTAATTATTCAAATTATTATTTTTTCTTACCAAATGTGGTTGAAATAAACATCCTACTGATATTTCTGGGTAACATCTCTTGTATTCTTATGCCATTTCCGCGACAAAATTGAGACCTTTTGGAGCAAATAGAGGCAAAAAATGACTGATTTGTGAGTACTCGGACCAAATGGTCAATGCCTAATATGACGAGGTCCACTTAACACAGCTGGTAATTATGAGCAAATTAACTTTCAAGATACAATAAAATGTAAACTGAAGAAAGGAAATTCACAATGATACAATTACATGCTTTTTTTCATAACCAAGACATCATTTCAAAAATTCACATTGATACAATTACATGCTTTTTTTCAAAACCTAGACATCATGCAGAAATCCACTTTATATCAGTCCAAAACGAATGAATGAAATTAATAATAATCATATCACCTGTAAAAACTCAGATGTTTGTTCCACACACAAAGAATTTCCAAAATGCCTTTTGCATTTGTAACTTCAATGAGACAAATAAAATCTGATTAGCTGAGTCGACAATTTATCTGACTGTTTATGGTTTCATATTTTTGTGTGTCTTTTCTCAGTTGCAGTTGCAACATAGCACATACTTTCTCTTCATTTCATTTCCACTCTCTCCAGGATTATAAGTTTGTAATTTCCTTTCATATTCATATCAGAGATCTTGTGGGTAGCAAGGAACATGGATTACAAGCATCAAATATTAGCAAGACCCCCCACACACACATCAAATAGTTTCTCTGGGAATTTCGCACAGTGTGACTCTAATTACAAGCGTCTAGTCCGTCATTCATAATCCAGCCGTCGTCCATTAGAGAATATCCGCGTCCATAATCCAAAGACCTATTCCATTTCCATATAACAGTATTAGCACCAAATTCAAAAAGACAAAGTATACATAAACATAGGCTTGTTTCCTGCAAGAGAGAAGCGGTCAACAGTTTTCAATGATGCCGGCAAGACATCATGATGTTCCAAAAATATCAAATCCGTATCGCTGATCAGTATTCTTAATCCATAATATTCGTTGTAAAGTCGTCATCTAAAGAATGATGTATCTCAGTCACGCTTTGATTGTGACTGTTCATATGAGTACCATGAGGATCTTGAAGTACATGGGTTCATACGGCCCCTAGCCCCGGGTTAAGCGGAATTAGACACAAGTTACGAAACGTAACGCCATAGATCTTGCACGCTACGCTCGTATTTTGTTATCAGCATGCGATATGTATCGCCAAATTTGAGAAACTTTGAGTGGAGGCGCTTGATGGAATAGCCCTGTTTTATAAGTTTCTGCAACAATGTTTTGTGACGTTGATTAAAATCATCACATTTAACACAGGATCTAGCAAATGCTACTAAGCCTCCAACTCTGTTGGAAGATAGGCCTTGGTCTCTGTGAATTGCCACTTTAATGTTTCACCAAACAGTTAACAGTTTAAGTGAGCCATTTTCCAGCTGTCCACGTCTTTCATGGCTGTTAATGTAGCAGAGATCAGCAAATGACCATCAGATATGTTGTCATTGAATTTTATTCCTTTGTTTCTTCTATGTTGTGTTTTGACAAGTGTTGCCTGTTTGCAGGCATTGCATTCATGGGCTTGAAATCTGACACAGAATATATTCCTCAATGTTATGTAGGAGTTTTCTCAGTAATAATAACTGTTTACAAGTAATATGTGCATCTTTCTAATTACTGCCAGCAAGATCTTGATGAGATGTAGATCCATCCAGTTGAACTGACATATGTTCTCGTTCTCTATATGGGGGTTATGTATACCATAAACACCTCTGTGGTATATTTTTGTATGTGTTGTGTACACATTTGTGTATATTGCTGTCACTTATTACAGGATTAGACATGTCTTTGATCTTTGTATCAACCTCAAATTTTAATCATATTTGATAGATTACTGGGTTGATCCACTGATTACAGGGGGAAGTTACCCACTGCCATGAAGGAAATTTTTACCAAATGCAGTCTGAGTGAGCAGCTTGTAAACAAATTATGTTTCGTCACATTTTGAATTCAATTTTTCTTTATTTTTAACTTTTAATTTGGCAAATTTAATAAAAAATGAATTAAAATAATAAAAAAATAATTTAAAATTATAGTGTTTAACATATCTAGTTAATGCTTTATACTTCTCTTCATAGGCACAAGGATTGACAACTTGGTGCTTTTTACCAGATGGAAAAATATGTACAGGTTTTTGTGAAATATTGTACTTTTTACTTGTACCTCAGTCTTAAGTCATATGTGCCAAACTGAGGGGAAAATATAATGGGGGTACCCTTGGTATATAGGCTGTGAAATCTCCATCTGTGCATAGTTTCATCTGGGCCTTCTCAGGATAGTTTGGGGATGGGTATGGTGTGTTCAGATGAGAGCATTCTTTATTTTAACAATGGTTCCATCCCTGACATGCATGAGAGCGAAATTTGAGAGCAGATCTTTATGGATTTTATGAGCTGCGATTTTTCAGCATTTCTGATACATCTGATATTTCAACTTGCAGACGAGTCTTCAAACTGTACTTCCTGGTGTTGATTTGGGCCACTTTGGGAAAAGCATTGTGGATGGAGACATGATCAGTGAGGAGTGAGACGGCTCACTGTTTACAAATTGAATGACATTCTATAGCACCAATCAGCTGTCAGTGGCGGGAATTTGAAATTTCCATGGTGAACATCTGTCAAAACTTTCACAGTTAGTGCCCCACAAGGTGAATATTGTCATGCCAAGTAGAGTTATGCATCGGCAGTTTTCGGAATTTTTTGTGATTTTTCATACTAATACATAACGAGTAACAAAATTAATAGTGGGCTGGTGCCTGTCTGACACCTGATATTTTCACATTTGACCAAAGAACTTTAAATCGT
>JAVTVY010037201.1:0-17226 GCA_036873755.1 Hanleya hanleyi | reverse complement strand
AAGATATCGCGTTCACAAGATGTGGGATGAACAGAATGGTCTATGGTGGCCATCTAGGATTACGTACCTTAGTGAAAATCAATACCAATGGCTATCTAACTGATGTGAAGCACCTTTTGAAGTTTGAAGTCGATTGGTCGAATTGTTCTTGAGATATCGCGTTCACAAGATGTGGGACGGACAGAATCCAATATGGTCGATGGCGGCCATCTTGGATGACGTACCTCAGTGAAAATCAATACCAATGGCCGTCCAACTGATGTGAAGAAACTTCCCAAGTTTGAATTCGATCGGTCGAATTGTTCTTGCGATATCGCGTTCACAAGATGTGGGACGGACAGAATCCAATATGGTCGATGGCGGCCATCTTGGATTATGTACCTCAGTGAAAATCAATACCAATGGCCGTCTAACTGATGTAAAGCACCTTCTCAAGTTTGAAGTCGATTGGTCGAATTGTTCTCAAGATATCGCGTTCACAAGATGTGGGACGTCCGGACGGACGGACGGAAGGACGGACGACTAACATTTCCAATTCCTCACACCACTTCGTGGCGGAGGACAAAAAACTTAAACTTGTTTAGCTGAGAAAGGCTCACACTTCTGCTGATCACTTCAAGGCGGGTGTCTGAGCGAAGTTCCTGCGAGTCAATTAATAATACGATACACACTCAGGCAGCTATTAACTACTTCCAATAGACAGTCGTGTGAAAGATTAATCTCTTCCCAGCCGGATATCGGATCGCCTGTGACAGGCCTCAATTTAACCAGTTAACCTCTCAACAGGTTACCATGAAATCTACACTGGTAACCTATGGCAACCTATTGCATAATTATTACCCTATTGTCATATTATTAGTCAAAATCATGGGGACCTGAAAATAGGTTACCACTGTTTTTTATATGGCAACCTCCAGGCAACCTGAAAACAGGTTACCACCTTAAATTGAGGCCTGTGTAAGGCAATCAGTTTAATTTTTCCAGTGCCTCAAGCACTAAATTTTTAATCCTAATATTGAAGCGCTTCTAATTAGATATACCGGTGAATCCAGCTGGTTTTTAAACAGACGAAGCCATTAAATGTTATGGATATCGCAGCGACGAGACCGTTTAATCGACTCATAATGATCAGACAAAGCTGTTTTATTGGCGAGATGTGATTGAAAGTGTCTTACAATAGTAGCATAAAGAGGGTTTTTGATATGTGGAGGAACATTCAGGTTATAACCAATCATGAGGTACCCCTGTATGATAGTAGTTTAATACTTTTACTAGGTTTAGAGTGGACTGTATGTTTGTTGGGTTTATAGGCTGTTTTTGGTCGAGTTTTGAATATTGTCAGTCATATACAAGGATCAAACGCCAGAGCTTCAACACAAAATCTCACACCTAAAGTAGACACGCCATCGCCAAAACAAATAAAAACAGATCTACCATTAGATTTTTTATGACACCCTCATGGCGGGTGCATAAAAAAAACGGATCGCTTCTCAATTTACAAATACGGAAACGAACATTAATATACTTACGGACTAGCGAATGAATTAACAAATACTAAAGTGAACATTACTTTACCTTATCCAAATATGGATTTAGATAAGCGTTTATTCAGTGTGATTTTTCATAATGAATTGTTTTAAAATGAATCGGTTAACTATGATAAGAAGTTGTATTTTTGGATTTTGAAAATTATATGCATGTATTGTCCACTTTAAGGGCTTTCAACACTTCTTGATACATGTACAACTTCATTAGATACTTTATTTTATTATTGTACTGGCTAACCGCTTTGTTGTTTATATACTCAAAGATGTCACTAATAGCTAACATTCCTAATGAGCATAATAAAGATCAAAGTTTGCATGGGTTGTATTTTCTCTTCTGTGGAGTTCAATAGTGTCGTGTCATAGGGCTGGTGATTAGGGTGATCACAGAGATAATAGTCAACCATACATCATTGTTTGTGTGCTGTGTATTAATCATTGGCAGCCGGCTGGTGATCAAGGAGGAGACAATAGTCAAGACTCTGCTGTTCAACAAAGAAATAAAACCTGACACACATTCTGGTAAGTGGAATGTAGAGAAGCATCCTGGATAATTCAATCCCTATTCTGGTATCACAAACAACATTTCGGAAAGTTTTAACACTGATGAAAAGATTAACTGATCGTAAAGAAGTAACCGCTGATGTCATTGTTTTAAGTTTATACAATATTCAAAATTACTACTATTCGCAACTCATGCGCAGGTTTGCAGGAATCGGAAATTATACTTTAAAATCTGAATTTCAGTACGCTTCTATTCCAACTGACGAAATAGTATTACCGACGCCATTATTACAGCCTGACAAAATTGTTGATCTCATAAAAACTGATACTGACGAAAAACTAGCAGAATCTAAAGGTATTGAACCAGATGAGACAAGTGACAATGACACGGATGCCGGTAAATCTGACGAGTTGAAGAAGACGAAGATGATGGAATCTACTACGGGGTTGAAAACTTGAGTCAAATATCTCTAGCAAGACTTATTTTGGAAGAAAAAAAAGTTATTTTCGTCGAAAAATTAAAAGTATTTATGGTCGACGGTGACACGGGAAATACCTGCGTATTTCCGCCGTGAAGCTTTCCCCAAACCGTGGTGCCCTTGTCGATCAATTGTCCTTTATTGTTAGCATATTTTGGCTGCAAAAATGTACATAGGTGACTCGGTTGTAGATTCTAGTAAAATTCGCTACATCAACCTCCGACAGATTTTTAGAAATAGTAGAAAGAAAGCAGACAAAAAATCTGGCAGAAAACCACCCCGAGCTAATGACATTTACATAGATGCCGCACCAGACTCTATTGACAAAAAACCTCGACTTGACGATCCCGAAACAGATCAAAAGACGAAAACTAGTTTACTCCCTGGTGCTTTGACGGACAAGGACTAGCTGACGGGTAATGCTATCGATCCTATTGTTATTGACGATTTGATGGACTATGATGACTTTAAAATGAACGGCACTGACGAGAGACCGGCGCCCTGGGTTTGTGGACTTAGCATCAAACATAAGGACACAATAGACAGCAACGGCTTAATATGCTCTGACATAATGAATGCGGGCCAATCCCCTATCAATTTCCTAAACTAAGACGATCTTACCCCGACCAACAAATCTCCTGTACTAAATGAGGATGAGTCTTGGACACACAAAATTAAATTCAGACCTCTTTCGGCCCCATCCGCTTATTATTATTATTATTAGTATTATTCAATAAAACAATTGAATCATATTTGTGTTTCATTCGCGTTTCATCGAATCAGTCGAAGCCATCCTTTGTCTAGTCCGTAAGCATATCAATATTCATTTCCGTATTTGTAAATTGAGAAGTGATCCAGTTTTTCGATGCACCCGCCTTCCCGGCCTGCCTCCATTTTGATTTTCGGCAGTCGGGACGGCCGTGAAGTACTATATGCGATTCATGTGGCCTTAGGACTTTGTGGGTATATACAAATATATGAAATCGGTATAAATTTTCACAAGTAATACATCTAGGCATAAATTATCCCCTGCTAAGTCTTGTAACATGTTTTTATCCAGTGCCGACTTCCTTTCGGGAGGCCGCCTTCCCAACGGCCTTCCTTTAGCAGGAGCCCAGTTACATTTGTAAAACACAAGGAAGGATTACTTTAAAAAATATTCAAAATATTTTTCTTGTGTGGCACTTCCCTTTTTCAGGGCTCCCTAAATCCTGCAAAACAGAAGTTTTGTTTGGGGACAAAAATTGTATTTGGTTTAGGTGGGGATTGATTCACTTAAATGTTTTGCCCCAGGGGGTAGGGCATTTAAGCATTTCAATAATTTTCAATCATTATAAAGTCCCACAAAACCCCGTGGTTGGGAGGGGGGGGGGGTAGTTCAACGAGCTGAACCCTACTGACATTTAGGCTGGTTAAAATTTTTTTCCTGTTTAGCATCATTTTTTTATATAAATCTGGGTAGGGAGGGCGGATTTTTTTTTTTTTTTTTTTTTTTAGTGGCTTGTGTGAATAAATCATCACTAAACCTTGCCTGAATAGTTGAATTTCTGCTCTGAATAAAGTAGGTGGCACCCATCGTCCTGCTCTGCTGTTTGCCTTCATAATTGTAGATTTTCAAAACGTTGGTTGTCCACAAGTACGATAATCGTTCCATAAATCGGCCACGGTATTCAGCTCATTCTGTTTGAAAATAAAAATGAAGAGTGAAGTTAAACAAGAGAAAAATTAAAAACGAGAAAGTAGTAGTAAAAAAGCCGATAAATGTCCGTTGATCTTTGACCTTTGTGACGTCATTTCCGGTTCTGGTCACGTGACCGGGAATGACCTTTGACCACTGCTCATGCGTACAATATCGGATTACATGGAGAGCAGGGGTCAAATGTCACTTCCGGTCACGTGATCGGAATCGAAAGTGACGTCACAAAGGGCAAAAGCCAACGGACATTTATCGGCCCTTTTACTACTACTAACTTAGTTTGGGTACGGATGCCGGATACCACGTTTAGACAAAAGCTTAAAACAAGAGAAGAGAATGCCAATCTTAATAAATTAAAATCCTACATGTATATGCTTCTGTATCGTATGGTCGATATACCATACGATAGAGAAGCATACATTGTATAGGATTTTAATTTATTAAGATTGAGAGAATGGAAACTGATTGCCAAACACCCCTGTTCGTTGTATGATCTCTGAGAAATCTGACATTCCGGGGCAGTGGGGTAATAGTAAAAAAAATTGATATGCATATGAATTCATTCACGCTGCATAGAACGTCAAATCAACTGTATAATCATCTGCACCACGGCATGAATAATAGTTTAGCCGCTTTACCGTCTTAGATTATCCTTGAGTAAATCTGTTAACTGATATTTTCCTGAAATGTTCGTAGGCTTGATGAATATCACTCAACTTCAACATTATCAAAGTAGCCGTTGAGATATTAATGGAGTACCGTATATCAAATTACAGCAACATTCATGAATCCGCTATCATATCCACCTGTGTGTCCAAGACAAATGTTTCTGATTGCTCAGATCTTCCCATCTCGACAACACCAAGGTTCCTTTTTGAACCAAATGCGAAACATTGATCATCTTGCATAGCAGACCGCGTTTGGCTTGAGGAATATTTGATGGTGAATTAATACGTATATTTCCAATAGATTGTGACAATTAATAAATATAATTATTTTTTCTTCAAATCTATTTCTTTATTAATTTTGAGAATGTACATATTCGTGATTAATACGCATACCTTCAATATATTATGACAATTAATAAATAAAATTATTTTTATTTTAGAAAGAGATTTCCAATAGATTGTGACAATTAATAAATATAATTATTTTTTCTTCAAATCTATTTCTTTATTGATTTTGAGAATGTACATATTCGTGATTAATACGCATACCTTCAATATATTATGACAATAAATAAATAAAATTATTTTTTCTTCAAATCTATTTCTTTATTAATTTTGAAAATGTATGTATTCGTCTATCACCAAATATCTCACAAGCCAGGCAACTGTGGTCTTTCGAATCTGTTGTCACGGTCGCTATGGTCGCGGTAAACAAGTTATCTGATTGGTCAATATACACAGTAGACTACAGGTTTTGAGGTCTACATATATTTTGGTCTATTTCGTTTTGTAAGAATGTTTTGTCTTAAAAACTCGAAATTTTGAGTAGTCTGATGTACTTTAATGTAAGATATGCGGCGTAATTGTAGGTAAAGGTCGGTACATGTAAATTTAGCAAATTCTAGTACAACAACAACAACAACAACAGAACAATGTTAACTGTAATGGCGCAATTTGTTTGATATCTGTAAGAATAGCTTCAGATATGTGTTCAAATCTCTTTGTGAGAATGGTCGATAGATAATAATAAGCAGGTTTCTGTTACCAGGTATAATGAGTTTTTTTTGCTGTTTTGCAGTCAATGTGCTTGTGGTTATACAGTACTCGATCTAGTCAGTATATTTGAACACCGCCGGAAAGCTGTTCCCTGGTGTATGAGATAACTGGAATTTGTGAAACCAATATATGAGACCATTATTGATGTGTTGCCTGACTTATTCGACCCCTATATCATATACAATGTACATAGATCTGTTCATTACTTTGTTTTTCTTTTTTTGGGGGTGGGGGTCACTAGGTCAGAATAGTGGTCAAACTAGGTAACTTGTTACTACCATATATACTAAAGAACCCAACTTGTATCGCATATTACGAAGCTTTCAATTTATCAACAATTGCGTGTTGCCATCAAATGTTTCTTCATCTACCAGGGCTCTATTCATTTGCCTCCAAGTCCGTGGGGTTCTCTGTGCTTTACATGGTTCATCTTCACATTTTATTACAGTTGGTACCCAACACATTACACACAGTTACTCTGAGTATGGTGGGATTGATTCAATTGTCCAGTGTACAAATACCTGTACCTGTCATTTCCAGGCTTTGAATTACTGGAATGCTCCAAGCTAACTAATATTCAAAGGGATTATGAGTTAATGCATCATTTACATACAACATTCTGGGTTTTTTTTACCATTAAATATATACAACTGTATTGACTTCTGTGAATTTGCTTTCTCAGGTGGAGGGGGTGGTCTTGAGGGGTTTTTTGGAAGGCCTTATTGGGGGTTCAGAACTTTTTTTTAGGACTCCGAGAGAAGGGGGGCAATAACTTTTTTGAAGATCACTTGAAGGGGGAGGGTTGACACTTTTCTTAGCTATATTTTTTAATGCACCGCCCCCACCCCTCCGATAAATTTTGACCGGTCCCTAAGGGAGAGAGAGAGAGAGAGAGAGAGAGTTAAATTTTAAGGACGCGTTCAGCAATATGTAGGCCTAATTTCTAATGAATGAATGGGGTAATATCATTATACTGTCAACAAAACACATCATTAGTATAATAATAATGTGCCACTGAATGAATTGTAATGAAATAACCAAGTAAACTTCCGGGTTCAGCCAGTCCATATTGCTCTGCAGAAACGAATATACCATCGCTAACAAGCGCTCAAAGGGAGACTATGCAGGGGCGTCTGCTCCAGTTTTGTCGTTTGACCACAGATGCTTCTGTTACTTGTTATGGAATAGAATAAAAATTCTCAAAAATACACAACCGTCCGGCTCGCCTTACAAGAAGCTCCCTGTGTGGAACATCACGGGTTAAAATCCCGAGTGAGAAAATCCATTGAAGTAGCAATCCACAGCCGTAATTACGTGTAGCTGTTTGGGTTCATTAAGGGAGTGGAAGACGTTCATTTCCCTGCTCGTATGGTACTATATGGTTATCTGTAAAAAATTTCAAAACAAGCTGAATTTCCTAACAAAGTACCCAGACAGCTCAAATGGAATTTTTCAAAACAAGCTGAATTTACCAACAAAATTTATTTATTTATTTTATTTTTATTTATTTCAAAGGTCAACAGGCATACACCCAATAAAAGACCAGCATAAATACTATGTACAGACAATACACCAACACACATAAAAACTAGTTAAATAACACAGTGAGTACACGAAATTTAGAGACACAATATATATAACATGGAAAATATCAGGAAAAACATTGAAAAACATTAGAAATATGAATAATTGTAGATCTTAAAAGCAGGAAGTATCACGTGAAAAAATAAGCACGTGAATAATTGAATATCCATATTAGTGGGACGTACTAGTTCCCATTAAGATAGTTTAAACCCCGAGATTTAAAACTTTGCTTAGAGCTAAAAACATCAGAATTTGTATCACTTAAAAATCTATTGCAAGATACTAAGGTTCTTGGTAAAAAAGAATGATCAACGTACGTTGATCCGAGACCTGTGAGGTAAATATAGTTGTGAATGCCGCAGTTGTCGTGATGTGTGTGCCGCAGTTGTCGTGATGTGTGTGCCGCAGTTGTCGTGATGTGTGTGCCGCAGTTGTCGTGATGTGTGTGCCGCAGTTGTCGTGATGGCACAGAACAATTGACTTGTGATAGAATATAAGAGCAGATAAACGATTGTTTAAGAGTACCCAGACATCTTAAAATGGGATAACAATCAACAAAACACACAATATAACCATTTATGCGTTTTACTGGGGGTTCGATAGAGTGATAGGTCCGACAAAAATACTTGTCATTTAGATTCAACGGTTGGAGAGTGCAAAGTGCTCCTGAGGTTCAAAATTATGCTTCTGGAATCCCCCAAAATTCACTTTAAACAAAAAGAAAACTTGTAAATGACTAATAAGTGAACCTCCTATATACTACCCACGCCAACTCTGATTCACCGCCCCCACCGCTTTCTGGACATAGGGCTGGAACGACTCAGTTTATATGTTATACCGCTAATATTTTCTAAGAAAAGCATGGTGTCTCCCTGTTTTTATTACATATTCAACAAGAACCATTTGTGTTTAGTATTATATAGTAAAATGGGGGAAATTTGACCTTGGGAAGTTTTATTTAATGACCGTCAAGCAAGAAAAAACAACGAAATCTCCCTATGTATTCGGTGTTACGGTTTTTAAGTATTATCCATGCATTTGACTGCCAAATTTTTTTGACGATTTGTTTTTAAATTTAACCTCTAGAAATGAACGACATCTACTGCCTTAAAGAACAATCCGGATGTGTGCATGCACACAGCCGAATAAAGCACCATTGGCCTTGCCTCCCTCTGATAGATAGTTCGCAAAGTGTAACAATTCCACTCTGAAGAGTAAAGCTTGAAATATCTCATGCAGTTATAGATCAAACAGTTCAGGAATACTGACAAATCACAATTAAAAAAAAACAATCAAAGATATGATGACAAATTTCTGGTGAATGAGTGAGTGAATATGATTTAACGTCGCTTTCAACACTATTCCGGTCATATCACGACGTTTGGTTCATATTCCTATTCACACATGGAAACAACACTGGTAGGGTCCTATTCTTTCTTGACACCCGGGACCACACGGGTGGGTTGGCAAATTTCTAACGGACTATAATCGTCCGTACTGAGCGAGTAGTGACTAGCTGCGTTCTAGGGCCAGCTTTGTTGACGATTAAAGCCAAGGATAGTTCCGTCTTTGTCAGCTAAGATGCCGCGATGATCGACGATTTGGCACTTCAGATGGCATCAAATTTCAGGGAAAATGAAAGACTGTCACATGATTCTGAATCGGATGGGCGACTGGAGAAGATATTGAATCACTGTTGATATAGATAGTCATCATACGTAGAAACCCACATGTTTACCTAGGGGAAGGAGAAAAGAGAAATGAATAGGTTCAGATAGTGTATACGGTATCTCAAGAAGAACTCAAATAACGTTCGTTACGCTTTTATATAGAAGGAATACATCGAATGTTGAACTGCCCATGTGTCATTCGCGTAGACACATATTTAAAAAAAAAAACCCACAGTTATCGGCATCGTCTGAAGCAAATGAGGAAACTGGATGACCCATCTCCAGGGCTATATTTGAACCGCTCTTTCTGATCAGATCATCATCGTAGCTGCATAGTCGCCATTGTTGAGATTATATGCTAATTTGGTTGAGTTTCCCTCTTGGACAAGTAATTGTATACCTACATGTATAGCAAATGGTTGAAGGTGATATGGAATAGCAGTTAAAACGAATACACACGAAAGCGTTTGATTGGTGTTCCAATTATAGTATGACATACATTTAAGATATATTTGTCTCACAGCACAAAGTGAGAGGGAGGACTTAGAATGCTAATTTCCATCCGTCCTTCCCACTCATATTGTGAACACGATATCCTGATCGACACTGGCAGTTCGTTCCAGCTTTAGGAGCCGTAACCTCTATACGAATGTAGGCCAGTATTTATTGTTCTTACATGCTGCCTGGTTACAGTGTTATTAGATCCTAAATCATATGGACAGTTCCTCATTGTGAACATACCCTTCACGTAAGAAGAATTTAGTCCAAAACCTCAATGGCAACTTTCTACAACCTACCTATCTCAAGACTGGACAGATTTGCTTGCAGCAGAAAACTTTCGTGAGATGATTGATGGTCATTAAACGCAAAGCTTATGGATAGTTTGAAGGATGCGGCTTATCAGAGTAAATCCGCATCCTATTGCTATAGGTTCTCGGTCAGTCTGCGTATTTCTTCAGCACCATGCCTTTATGCTGACATGAATATACTAGAAAATATATTGATCAATATATTATGCCTCTAACCGCATATAGTTTCCATCTGAATACAGTCTCGAACTGCGTGGGTGATTGGTTCTAACATCGTGTACTGGGCGCATCGTAGGACCGCTTTGAAAGTTAGCGGTGGACACCTTATAATTATAACATTCTCCTGACGTATGGATTTGATATAGAGTGGGTGGGGTGTGCGTAAAGCATTGGTCAGGAACTGCATCTATGCCATATACACCATCCATTTACGATGAATTGGCGCAGCCGAGTGGAAGTGGGAATACTATATCAATATCACGATGACTTGATAATTTTCTACTGGTACGGAAAATGGCAGCCGATATTCGTTGATATGATTTTCAGCAGTGCCATGTTCGTGAATATGACCGGGACACATTTTATTGTATAGTTATATCGTATTTTGTATTTGGTGACAGATAGATATTGCTGACAGATACCTCGATTTCACTGAAAGAAACCTGATATCAGTGGATGACCTTATGACAGGTCAAATAGAACATGAAAATTCCGGAGTTGATTAACAAAGCCCAAATAACGTATTTGTTATTAACATAGCCCATAACTTGTTCGATAAAGTAAAACTTCAAGAGATATCGGTTTGAATTGTCAAGATTTTGTTCCTTTTTAATAACTTCATCGACAAATATCAAGTTGCAGACCAACAATTTGCGAGTGCCCTTTATATATGTATGTCTGTTGTCATTCGAATTTTAGTCCAAGAGCCAGGCGTCGGAGGCCAAGAAGTTTGACCATGTTTTCTAGATCAGAATTTTTTCTGAGTTTGAAAATGCGCGTCCTGGTGGTCAAAGCTGCTGCATTTTTGTTGAAAAATATGATTTTTCGATTTTTTTAAAACCAAATCTTCAATGAAATTGATAGAACGAATATACAATTACCAAATATGAAACTGTGCCTCCATATTTGGCTCTAAATTGAAGGTAGTGAACCGGCACAATCATATACCTAAGAAAAAGCCATATATGATTACCCCTACCCCCTTTGTCAACAGAATCTGCAAAAGATGTTTTTTTTTAACAGAGGATTTGGCTCCATCATCTGGACATTGCGAATAGAGAACTGAAAACTTCAGCAACCGGGAATGGTTTTGGAATTTAGCGCTCTTCTTGACTTTTCGCGGTATCACCAGGATGAATAAAAATCGACAGCCAAGACTTTTAAAATATTACGTTTGGCTAATTTTGAGTCAATTCTAGTGATGCTTTAATTTGAAATGGTGCTCATGTTGGGTGATCTGTAAATCGTGCTTTTTCAGGTTGTTAATATAATATACATTATTCTTAGCCCAGTGTGCAAATTTGTTAAAAGCAAGGGATCTCACATCCGCGTCTATCGCCTTATGCATATTTTGAAAATATTTGCATAATTTTGAGCTTAAAATCTGATGGTTCAATTCGGAATGTTAGACATGCTTTTTCATGTTGCTCGGATAACTCTAGGCATTATTCTTAGCTCGCTGAGCCAATGTAGGAAATCCCACAGGTGTTTGGCAAGTTAATTACCTGGGGGTATCGTCAACAATAGATCGGACAAGGTGAATCACTAAAGTACGACCTCCTCTCGATCATCAGTATACATTTTCACAGAAATTAGCCTACCTCTATATTTCACCTCCTATTTTATTCTTTAGAGGCTAATTCTTCATGCTACCATCCAGAACTTCTCATAATTCATCAATTATGGGTGATAAATCGTCCAAACACGCTGAATTTTAGCTTCCAGACAACTTCCGTTACAACTTCGGCCAAACTCGGCAATCTCCGTTTTATTGCAGCGCCGATATCAACCCTGGATATATTCACGGTATTTATCCAAACTGGTCTCTACCAGTGAAAACCATCTTTATCATCTGTACAATGATATCCACCAGCTAATATTACGGGTTTATGAGCAGTGGTATACAACAAATAAAATTATGAAATGGATGGAATTAAATGGATGGAATTAAAAAATAATAAGAATTATAGATCTGTTTGAATAAATATCGTGATATTGCAGCCGCTCCGGAATAAAAGTTGGCGTGACCGCAACGGCGAGACTTGAATCAGGAAACTGAACGGAGATTGCCGAGCTGGCCGAAGTTGTAACGGAAGTTGTCTGGACGCTAAAATTCAGAGTGTTTGGACGATTTACCACCCATAATTGATGGATTATGAGAATCTTTGGATAATAGCATGAAAAATTAACCTCTAAAGAGTAAAATAGGAGGCGAAATATAGAGGTAGGCTAATTTCTGTGAAAATATATACGGATGATCGAGAGGAGGTCGGACTTTAGTGATTCACCTTGTCCAATCTATTGTTGACAATACCCCCCAGCTAATTAACTTGCCATGCACCTGTGGGAAATTCTATCGGTCTCTACGCATAGCCTAACAACTTATTCCCATTTTTATTCTATATACATATCGCTAAGATCAAGATATGATGGTGAAATTCAAAATGACGACCATATGGGGTCAAATGAACATCACAATATTTTATGTTTCGCCTATAGTTCAAGGCATCATTTTAAGCTCAATGTGCAAATTTATTAAAACAGAGAGATCTCGCCTAGACGCATATCTCTAGACCCCACTCCTTATCATGAATAAATTCCGATTTCCATAACCGGCTAGTTGCTATGGTCTATTTGAACTCACTATAGTACTATGTTTACTGCTTTTATTTACTGGAGTACGTGAAAAAAATAACAGTGTATTGTTATTCTGGCAAAATGATACTATTGTGAACCCAAACAGCGTCATATTCCTTGCAATTACAGATTTCCCACTAGTCGAAGCATATATTTTCAAAGATAAGTATGAAAACGTTTGAAACTCCAAGATATATGAGGCGAATTGATGTGCATAGTGGAGTAACTAAGCGTTGTATTTGACATATTTGAGGAATTCTAGAACAATAATCATAGATAGATTGAAAATGGTGTCCATGAAATGTCTTGAATAATCAGTTTTCATTATATTTTCTCCCCTCCCTAGATTTGATTTTCAGTTTTAATCTGAAGTCGAAGCAAATAGATTTAAAAATGGGCACATGTGTTTCGCTATGATGAAAGAGCCTTCAGTTTTGAAAAAAATTGCAGAATCAACTAAGATTAATGCCGTTATCTATACAAGTAACATTGAAAAGTAGCATTGTCAGATGATCCTGCAGGCTGCCCTTTCGAATTCGACCATCATATTCGATCTGGGGGACATGCGAGTAGCTTCAAAATGAGCATAAGCTGTTAGACTATGAATACATATCTCTCGATTTTGATAAATTTGCACACACACCTAAGAAAAATGCCGTGAACTATACAAGCAGCATGGAAAATTATGATATTCAGATGACCTCTTTTTGATCGCCATTTTAAATTTGAGCATCAAATCTTGAACTTCATGAACATGTGAATAGATTCAAATTGGGTGTAAGATATTAGGCTATGACCTAACACGGAATTTTTGGCAAATAATCGGATTATGATAGAACACATAAGCCAGGGTATCTAAAAAAAAAACCACCTTGGAAATCCCCCGAGAAGTACAAGAAAAAATCGTTAACCCTTGTCCAGCTTCTGGTAGGTTGTGGTTTTGAGAGTGGAGGGGACTTTTCCCGGGTCAGACTGCCACATCTAACACGTATCATCGGGCTAATTATAAGAGGCATAGTTTGTTTATACATCGGCTTAGGTATTTGAATATATCACCTACAACATTTTTGGGGGGTGTGGGGAAGAGGGGGGGGGGAGAGGAAGGAGCGGGTTCAAGGTGGATCAGCGCACAAATAGCATTTCAGATTGTTTTAGGATCTTCGCTATTTTACTTCACTGCAATACTGAGCTCAAAATAATATTAAGCGTTTTAATTAATAAATCACTGGTATACACTATTATGCTGTCTTCTGGAAGCTTCCAGTTTTCTTTGGGTGTCCAGTTCTGTGCATTTTTCCTTCTACAAACATGACAAAGGACAGAAACAGTTGTGTTCTGTTAAATACATCGGTCTGTTACCCTGCAAACAGTGGATATTAAGCTGGTATATCAGCTCAGCTAAGGCACACAGCATATGGAGACGATCCCCAACATGTGTCTGTATGAAAATAATAATGGAAAAACGGGGAAAATTTCGAGGAAAAAATACATTGAATGACGTTTGGAATTCATGACGTCACCGTGACGTCAGTATGATGGGCAATGAGACATACGTATGACCCAAGTACAGACTATTAATGTTTCAGCTCTCTGGTCGCGAAGAGGAGCCATATGGTGAAGCCAGATCGCCGTCTCAGCAGAGAGGAAAACAGATTCCGCAGAAAAAGAGGGGGGGGGGGGGTTGAGGTAATTTTATGCCGAATTCTGTCCCAAGAGTCGGGTGCCCATGGTCACATTTAATATTGTTGAAAGCCCATTGGCTGTCGTCAGTTTCCAGGAGACATGAAAATAACCTACTGGTAGAAATAAAGATAACAGCGAGATCATTCTAGCGAGATATATGGATTTGAGTAATTTTAACCACATTTTGGGCGAAATCATCGCGTGTGAGTACTGTAATCAGTTAAATATAGCTTTTTCTCGGATGTATGCTTGGGCCAGTTCAGCACCTTCAATTTGGAGCCAAATATGGAGGCGCAGTTACATATTTGATAATTATACATTCGTTTTATCAGTTTCGTAAAAAAATTGGTCAGAAAATCGTATCTTTCATCCAAAATGCAGCAGCTTTGGTCACCAAGACGCACATTTTCAGACTCAGCACAAAATTCTGATCTAGAAAACATGCTTCAAACTTTTTCGTCTCCGATGTACGATTAAAAATGCTCTAGCTCTTGGACTATTTGGCACTGGCCTGCACTCTCGGTCAGGTTCGTTCTACAGCCTTGATGTCAAACTACTCGAATCAATCCAACTATATCTGGAAGCCAACAAAACCAGATCCAGATTTGGGGGTTTAGATCAAGGAACTCTTTGCCTTTCCGATCAAACGCTGGGGGACTGATTCAGTGAAAACGATCAGTTACCCACTGATAAAAATCAAGCTAATCAAATGCTGGGTTTCTCGTTAAACTCACTAATGAAGTAGATTATCGCTGTAATGGGCAAATGTCGGAAGGAAAATACATGCATAAAATCACACAAAATCCCGTCGGAGTCGGAATGGGGAAGTCCGTTGCAATGGCCAAACTAACATGGATGAACGTTTCAAGTTTGTTTTTTTTCTTCAAATAATTCTTTGCCGTAACCCGAACATTCCGTTTTAACGGATGTCGTAAAAGGATGTAATCGCTGTAGTACACCAGCATCTTAGGTAGCAGGACCGGTGCTATCAGTTAGGAATAAACATGTAGTGTGGAATATAAGTGCTATTATTCACTAAGCAATGAAGATGCATGTCATCTAAGCAGAAATGATATATGTAGCATCCAATAGTGGTCACTCTCCAGGAAATCAACCATAATTAACCAAGTGCATTTCAGCATTGATGCATTTACCTTTTGTGCCACACATGTTATTAACAAGGCTGTTGCACAGGGGCTCGTTACCGTTATTAATTGTTTAATTAGGTTGATTACAGTGGGGGGCGAGATAGGGAATAAATTTGTTGGGTTGTTGGTGGTTGACTTTGTCTGTAACCTCGTCCTGTCGCTGTATGCGCATGTATCAATGAGTTATGTATCCACTGAGACATGCTGAGTAGTCACTTTCATGCAAATGTATGGCCACATATTTACCAAAATTAAATGAAAACGGCTCCCGCAGTCCATACCAGATAAGTCGAATACATATGAAATGATGAAAGACAATGCTTGCAGTTATGGTTCTTCGCAAATTAATACTAATTAATATTTTTCAATTTTTTTATTTATGCCATGTTTGTGGCAAAAACTGCTACTCGGGGTGGGGGGGATGCAAATAGGCACAAAATGATCCCAATGTGATAAGCGATAAAGTCACAGAGTGTCAGCTCTCAAGTTTTTTTCGTTCCGGAGATAGCGCAGAAAGTTTGGTAGTAGGGGAGGGGGGGGCATTTTGTTGTCTGTGACTTTACATAGATATTGCATAATAGCTGCAAGCACCCACCTATTGTGGCTGTATAGGGAGATTGGGGTATACTGGGACATTTTTTCACCTTTTTTGCAAAAATCTCTCTTATTATTGCCATATTTAGTATGACATAGTCATGCAAAAAAATCTGAAATATCTCTTATACTTTTCTCCAGAATTCTTTCTTAAAAACGTACAAAAAATGTGTCCCGGTTTGCCCCGCTATGGGGTACACTGGGCCACCCACTGAGGTGCGATGGGACAATAATCAAAATACATGTTATATCAAGTGTATACTAATAGGAGTTTAGAAGATTCAACAGCGATGGATAAGTTAGTTGCTATTTCAGATCCCTGCTTCACGTAAAATATTTCCCGGGAGCCAAATTTCAGAAAAAATATTTTGTGTGATTTTCATTCCAACGAAAGCAATTGACTTTGAAAGTGTTAGTAAAACTCATCAAATCTGATAGGGTTAGCAATTAATATAATCTAGGAAACAAAATAATGCATTGTGATACCATTTTAGGGTCAAAGGAAATTTCACCATTTGATTCCTATTGTCCCACTGTGCCCCAGCAAAAGTGTCCCAGTCTGCCTCAGGTGCATGATATTTTCCATTTTATGAAAGAACTAATACATACATCTGAGATAATAAATATACATAATTTAAATTGTACCTTTGTCCATCCTTTCTCAGTAGTAACAAAACAGCAATGAAGTACTGCTGAAAACTTGGTATAACAAAATATCTTCCTTAGTCCTCAGAATTGAATTGGACTGCTCAAAAACAGGGTTTTCTTGCTCGTAATTTTTTTTACCAATGATAGTTTTTATATGTAATCAATATAGGTGTTGTATGGGGTGGTAGCTTTCTGCTGATAATATTGTAATGTGCTTCCTGTACTTAACAAAGGAGCTAGACGGCTTGTCCCACTGTGCCCCATGTCCCACTGTACCCCAATCTCCC
>JAVTVY010037200.1:0-17318 GCA_036873755.1 Hanleya hanleyi | reverse complement strand
AAGCGACACTAGTGAGATGAAAATTACGGAAGTTGAAGGGGTTGGTTGTATAGTTACCATTCACTTGTGATGTGGCAAATCCAATTATCAATATGAACTGAAATTTATTATTTCAATGTACATGACTTCCGGCCATAGCCGGCATCATTGAAAACTGTTGACCGCTTCTCTCTTGCAGGAAACAAGCCTATGTTTATGTATACTATGATTGTCTTTTTGAATTTGGTGCTAATACTGTTATATGGAATATGGAATAGGTCTTTGGATTATGGACGCGGATATTCTCTAATGGCCGACGGCTGGATTATGAATGACGGGCTAGACGCTTGTAATGGTAGTCATCCGCACGTCTCTCCAAGTGAATGAATATATCGCGGTATTTCGTGACGGTGCTATAGCTCTAGTATGACCCAATATGATGACGAGGATCACTCGATCTCTTGTAGGAACCCATCTTTTGTGTGTGTGTTTTTTATTAAATTATATTTATTTCATATACATTTGAAATTGGTACTGTTATACGAAATTGGAATTTCGATTTTTGGCGCGGAAATTATTTTATGGGCGACGGCTGAATATTGAATGTCGGATGTGACATTTTGCTATTTCAACCCTTTGAAGTAAATATTGTCAATACCGAGTTTATAAGCTGGGCTTTCCTCGACTGACATGAAGATAAATTGCGGTAGGCCTCGGTATAATTCCACGTTCACGTCAATTCCGTTGAGAGGGTAGAGATCTTTATCCAGAACATCTTATAAAATGGGGTCTTCCATTTCAGAAGCTCTTTTCTGCTCTTTTTGATCTGAAGATATGTAACCAATAAACCCGCCAATTATCTTACATGTATCTTGGTGATTGCCGAAATCTTTAGCATACAGTTGCGTTGAAGGTTTTGGCTTTTTCATATCTCCTCCAAAATTCACCATTTTTTTTATATGTAGGCTTTGTTTAGAAAGTTGGCTATTAACTTTCACTGCACCTTAACATCGTATCATTTGTCTTTTTCTTGTGGAGAGAATTCCGTCCTTCCTCAAAAACATTGGCTTCAACTTATAGGTCTAATGTCTATGTATAATCCATACCTTGCCCACAAAACGAAAAACCTACCGGAGCGTCATGATGAAGATGGTCTAACTTCGATATGATACATTAGATCCTTCGCCGTTTGTTTCGGGGAAAGGAAGAGGAGATTTGATTCCTTGTGCTGAGTTTCCGTAGGTCCATGAATATGCCATGCAGGGGTGACTGTTCAAATGAAGTGTTATCGATGAAGGTTTCGTGAAGAATGAAGCTGGTTCACCCCGTTCATTCTTTGCATATATTTCAATGATTGTGGGTAGTTAGTGTGGTGAGGAATACTCCGGTTATCATTTTCCTATCCAATCCTCCAGCTTCAACACGACGAAGTAGGGGTGCTCTCGCTTTTCCGACATAGGATTCAACGCATATGTTGGAATATACAGACTTCCTTGTAATGATAGCAAGCGTCAGATCCGACGTTCAATTTTCGGCCGTCGTTTATAAAATAATTTCCGCGTCAAGAATCGAAAGATTTATTTCGTATGAAAGTTATCGCCAATTCCAAATGTGTACGAAATAAAAATAATAGAAGCGCAATTTGGTTTCCTACAAGAGTGCAGCGAGAGAAACCGATCTCAATGATGTCAGCAAGACATGATGATGTTCTTTACATAAAGTCTCAATTAAATCACTGCCAGGACTTTATACGGTTACGGTCAACCGGTACTTCAATCACCGAAAGAAATACTCAGTTGATCGGTCATGATGGCGATTAATTATTTGTCAATCAATCACCTTCAATTTATCAGTTCTGACACCACCGGTTTTCAACCGGAATGTGCATTTCACCAAATACTCAATAAAGAAAAAAGGAAAAATGCGGTTTGAATTCTCAATCAATAACAATATTTTATTCAGCTTGTTTCACCTTGTTTATGACATCAATACATCAAGATCTATCCCTAGATCTAGATCTGTGTAACCTCGAGCAATAAAAATGTTAAGAATCTGACTTCTGATGCACCAATTCAATATCCTTCACCACTGTTTATATAAAGGAAGAGGAGGTAAAAAGCAATCATGAGTATAGCTGTTATTTTGTATCATTTCCTGCGTTAGGACAGCTGTAATCTCCAAGCTACCCCGAGGTTATCTCGTTTGGGATGGTTAAACACATCAAGGGCGACAACTGTGGTCTGGAAGAGCTTCGCAATCACATCAAGGGAGACAACTACTGTCTAGTCCAGAGCTGCTTTGGGTTGGGGTGTGACGAAGTCTGTGTAGGCTGATGACGTAATGACTGCACCTTGGCTAGTCCTTTGTCAATGCTGACGTATAGATTACCTCTAGCTTTATTTTTATCCCCAGCTCTTATCTCGAGCTTCTTTGGTTCGGGGTGGGCGACTGACTGTATACATTGGTGACGTACTGACTTAGCCCCTTCTCAAGATTAACGTACAGATTCTTTCATGGTTTATTTGTATCCCGAGCTAATATCCGAACCTTCGTTTGATGCATTTACCCCGAGCTCTTATCCCGAGCTTTATTTGTTTTGTTTTCCCCGAGCTAGATCATCTCTGGTAGTTGTATCCCGAGTGTTCTGACCATGGGAGGAGTGCCACTGGTTCATCCGGTGTTATTTGATCGTGAGGGAGCTTTTATTTGTCTACTCACGGTCTAATCGCAGTCGGGGTGACTTTACTATGCGTCTGATCGCACTCCTGGGGTGTGGGCTTTCGCCCAAGGCAAAGTGAAGAAATCTCGTCGGTGTTCGCCTATTTATAGCTTGCTGGTGACCTCTGGTTGACCTTGAGTAATTCATAAAGTGCGCCAAAACTCTCGAAACTCTTTGCCTCTAAATCATTTATCTGAAGTTAACTATATCCAATCTTCAGTGAATATGAATGATCTTCATTGAAGGAAGTTAATTCAGTCATTTACGATAGAGGAAACTCTACGAAAGTTACTCTAAAATTAAGTAAAGTTTGGTGCGAGAGTGAAACCTTGTTATCGATTTCCTCAAAAACATGGCGACCATCGGCGAAACTGCTCGCCAAAATATGTGAATTAACATGGATTTACCGAACAACAGTGAAAGTTATCTCACTACAACAACTGGATAGACAACTAGAACAATCGTTTAGCCAATTACAGTAAGTAGCGACAAAAATAGCGATGTAGTTATCTTCAAATCGAACGAAGTCGGTCGCTGTCAAACCTCTGACAAATCTATCGTGGCTATAGTCTGTTTCATACAACAACAACAACATACTATATCGCGTACATTAATATCCGGGGACAGACGTTCATCAACAATTACCGTTATAACTGAACTGGAAATATTAACAATGGATAAATTTATATTACATCAAAATATCAGATCTTCACACTGTCCCCCGCTTAAATGTTAGCTGTCCTCAGCAACATAGAAAGTATTTAATTGAAATTATGCATGTACATTTAATCATGACAATATTAATTCAGTGTCTTTTTATGTCTCCTTCAGGTTGGCTTCTCCATGAACATCGCTCATCTGGTCCTCTAACCCTTGGTCAAGACATCTGGTCCTTCTCTGGTCATCCATGGGGTAGTGTCCAGGGAGTGACATCTTCATCCATGGTATATCATCCAAGGAGTGACATTGTCATCTTCATCATCATCCTCATGGGTGTGGATGCGTGTTGTACTCTCATGGTATTGGGCTTCTGGTACCATTCGTCCATCTGCCGGTCATTTCAGGGTCTGGCTGGTATAGCCTTACTCTTGGGTTGAGCTAAAGCCTTCTTCGCCCATTTTAGGACTGCCGTACCCTCATATGGCTTTAATTTGTTGTGATGTACAACTCTCTTTTTACCATCTTCATCCATCTGGATGACGTAATCCAAGTCATTTATCTTCTGGATGATCAGATATGGTCCACCATAAGGAAGTTTCAGTTTGGTACTGATTCCCTTCTCCCGTTTCTCATGGTAGTACCAAATATAATCTCCTGGTTTGTACCTGTGTGCTAGGGTTTTCCCATCATAAGTCTTCTTTTGTCGTTTTGCTGCTACTTTCAGTCGTTGCCTTGTAATATCATGTGCATGTTGCAGCTTATCACGGAGTTAATCTAGATCCCCATAAGATGTCATCTCGTCATCAGTATCTGAAATAGCTCTACCAAATATCACCTCAGCAGGTAGTCTGGCTACTCTTCCAAGCATGAGTAGATTTGGTGTCAACCCTGTACCGTCGTGAGGGGTGGCCCTATAAGCTGCGGCCAAACAACCCAGGAACAGGTCTCAGTCTTCTTGTT
The DNA here is from genome assembly GCA_036873755.1 of Hanleya hanleyi. NCBI lineage: Eukaryota > Metazoa > Mollusca > Polyplacophora > Lepidopleurida > Hanleyidae > Hanleya > Hanleya hanleyi. The sequence continues at coordinate 13,000 of JAVTVY010037200.1, read as the reverse complement.
CATCTCGCAATTACGCCCTAATCATGCGCACTAGAGTTCGGTTAAACCGCTCGACTTTGCCGTTGCATTGGGGATGTCTTGACGTCGTTCTTGTTTTCCGGATCTCCTGTAGTTTACAAAGTTCCGAGAATACGTCGCTTGTATAGTTCGATCCCTGATCGCTGTGTAAATCTAAAGAACAGCCATACCTGCTAATGACCTCATTTAGAATTACCTGCGCACATGTGACTGCTGTCTGATCTGGTATCGGGAAAATTTCCACCCAATTAGTAAAATGGTCTGTTACAATCATGATGTATTTATTCCCTCGTTCCGTCTCTGGAAAGGGCCCTAAAATATCTGTCGATAGCCTGTCCAGAGGGGCTCCCACTCTCATATCTCCAAGGGGTGCTCTGAGTGACTTGGTCGGGGCTTTGTTCGCTCTACAAGTGTCGCAACGGCGAACCCAGTTGTCCACGTTTTCTCGTAATTTCCACCAATGAAATCCCTGCATTGTCTTCTCACGGGTCTTCTTCCGTCCCAGGTGCCCTGCAAGGATGCAATCATGCATCTGGTTCAGCACATGATCTCTCATACTTCCAGGTACCAGGAACTGCCAATGACTGCCAGTTGCATCTTTTCGCACAATTGCAATAGTGTCGTGAGGCTGGACTCGATGCACATATGTCTGGTCCAGACGGTTGTCGACCTTCCTCATACCATCTTATAACAGGTTATATGCCAGGATCCTCCAATTGCTTCTTCCTAAGTGTTGACATAGCATAGCCCTGCATCCATGTCGTCTCAACTGCTTTACGACTAGAGTTCATCTCATGACGATCTGCATCAGTCTCCCTCAGGTTATGTTCACTGGAAAGGCCTGTCTCAGACTGGCCATCAACCCTAACCTTGTTTTGACATGATCGGCATACTCCGTCATTCCCGTCAGAAACCATAAGGTTATTCAAGGTGATGGTACAGTGAATGACGCAGTGAAGGATATATATCCACCTTCACTGGATTTGAAGGAAACTACAGATAGCCCTACAGGCACATCATATTTAGATCTATATCTCTATAAAAATGATGCGGGCATTCTCTCTCGTCGACTTTATGACAAAAGAGATGATTACAATTTCGACATCGTAAACTATCCCTTTCTGGACAGTAATATTCCAGTGGGACCTGCATATGGCGTATACCTATCTCGCTTAGTAGCATTTGCTAGATCCTGTGTTAAATGTGATGATTTTAATCAACGTCACAAAACATTGTTGCAGAAACTTATAAAACAGGGCTATTCCACCAAGCGCCTCCACTCAAAGTTTTCAAATTTGGCGATACATATCGCATGCTGATAGCAAAATACGAACGTAGCGTGCAAGATCTATGGCGCTACGTTTCGTAACTTGTGTCTAATTCCGCTTAACCCGGGCTAGGGGCCGTATGAACCCATGTACTTCAAGATCCTCATGGTACTCATATGAACAGGCACAATCAAAGCGTGACTGAGATACATCATTCTTAGATGACGACTTTACAACGAATATTATGGATTAAGAATACTGATCAGCGATACGGATTTGATATTTTTGGAACATCATGATGTCTTCCGGCATCATTGAAAACTGTTGACCGCTTCTCTCTTGCAGGAAACAAGCCTATGTTTATGTATACTATGATTGTCTTTTTGAATTAGGTGCTAATACTGTTATATGGAAAATGGAATAGGTCTTTGGATTATGGACGCGGATATTCTCTAATGGACGACGGCTGGATTATGAATGACGGACTAGACGCTTGTAATCAGCAACAGCAACACCAAATTCCAAACATACCGGAACACATTACACCTTAACATCTGGAGAAAAGCAACAGACCCAACACAAACCGTTTCAAAAAGGTCAATTGGTGCTTTATTCCTGGAGCTTACCCTACGCAGTTCATCTTTATCTTAAATATTCTCCACAAATACACTCTGCATATCGGTGGTCCGTTTACGGCACTTCACACAAGGTCCGCATTTCAAAGGTTCATATTCGCATTCACACAGTCTAGGGTTTGGGCATCGAGACAAGGCATCAGCAGTTTGGTGGCGCTTCCCAGGTCTGTACTCTATCTCAAAGTCAAAGGCTGATAATACTTCTATCCATCTGGCAATCCTATTCTTCTTCTCCTTCAAGCTGAACATCCACTTCAGTGCCTGGTGGTCTGTTCGAATCAAGAACTTTCTCCCCGAAGGTAGTGACGAAAATACTCTGTGAAAAATTTCACAGCCAGTAACTCCTTATCTGTCACACTGTAGTTCTTCTCAGCTTTGTTCAATACACGGCTGGCATATGCGATGACACGTTCTCTTCCATCTTGGATTTGTGATAGAACTGGACCGATACTGATGTCGCATGCATCAGTATCTAAGATAAATAGGCATTCATCTCGGGGATATCCAATGATATCCGATCCAGTCAGAACAGTCTTCAGTCCTCTAAATGACTCTTCACAGTTTGATGTCCATTGGAAGGGTGTGTCTTTCTTCGTTAACTCGGTTAGTGGATGTACCAGCTTGGAATAATCTTTTACCCAGCATCGGTAGTAGCTGCCTAATCCTAAGATACCTCTGACTTCGGTAACATTTCTCGGGGTGGGCCAGGCTACAACCTTCTTCACATTTTCCTCATTTGGCCGAATTCCATCACCAGAAATAATATGTCCAAGAAACCTGACTTCCTTCTTCATCAAATGGCATTTAGTCGGCTTCAGTTTTAGCTTCGACAGCTTGATTTTCTCCAGAACGTCTCTAAGTCTCTGTGTGTGTTGATCAAACGTATGGCCAAACATCACCACGTCATCAAGGTACAAGAGACAAGAAATACACTGGAGTCCAGATAAAGCAAGTTCGATGTATCGCTGGAATGTAGCTGGGCTATTGCAAATCCCGAACGGCATTTTTGTGTACTCCCAGAGGCTAAATTTTGTTACAAACGCGGTTTTGGGGATGTCTTCCTTCTTAATATGAACTTGATTGTAGGCTGAGGTAAGATCAAGGATAGAGAACAATGTTGCACCTTCAATTGCGTCAAGACAATCTTGAATTCTGGACAGTGGAAAGGCATCTTTACGGGTTACCAGGTTAAGGCGGCCAAAATCTACACATGGCCTCACTGAACCACACTTCTTCCTGACCAACACGATGGGTGAAGCCCAGGGTGATGTCGATGGTCGAATAGATCCCTGTTTCTGAAGGTTCTCTAAAGCCTTCTTATCTTCTCCAGCAAACGCCATGGGTAATCGTCTCGGTGGTTGCTTGATAGGTTTTGCATCACCTGTATCTATGGCATGTTCCACCAAATCGGTACACCCCAGGTCAAATTCGTCTTTAGAAAATACTTCTCCATAGTCTCTTAGCACATCAGCAACAACATCATGTTTGGCTGGGTCGAGCCCGTGTTCCGTCTCAATATACAAATCTCTAAGGTGTGTCGGTACGTTCACTTTCTCACTACTCTTAGGTCGGGGAACATCTGAGGCTCGGCGTGTGATTTCAGGTATGGGGTTATGTACTTGAATTCTTCGGACTGCCTCAAAGCTATCTTTTTCAGAATCTTCTTCCATATCCAGGAGGATATTGATATCAGAATCCACGGATTCTGCATTACAAGCGTCTGGTCCGTCATTCATAATTCAGCCGTCGGCCATTAGAGAATATCCGCGTCCATAATCCAAAGACCTATTCCATATTCCATATAACAGTATTAGCACCAAATTCAAAAAGACAAGTATAGTATACATAAACATAGGCTTGTTTCCTGCAAGAGAGAAGCGGTCAACAGTTTTCAATGATGCCGGCAAGACATCATGATGTTCCAAAAATATCAAAACCGTATCGCTGATCAGTATTCTTAATCCATAATATTCGTTGTAAAGTCGTCATCTATAATCATACACATGTTTGATGTTTAATGACCCTGGGCTCTGGAAAAGGGTTCAGTACTCTGACGCGGATATTTCTGGTACTCTCGACATCAACGAAACATGGCGCTATAACAAGTGAATGTTTCTCCGTAAACTCTGGTGAACCTTCTATTAACAGCTCTGTTATCCCATCTTCCATATAAGCCTTGTGGACTACTGCATTGATAATCACCTCACTCATCCCCGGAATATTGGTATCATCTGCCGCTAGTACCCTCCTCACTTTTGGCATTGGGATCTGTTTAAAAGGTATCACCTCATCATTTAGAATCATCTTCCCCTCACTCAAGAGTATATGAGCTGGCCCCTCGGGTCCCTTCTGTAAAATGTCAGTTCCCAGTATTATGTCGTCTTCTATCTCTGCGATGACCAGTTCCCGCTTTTGCATCAGGGGTCCTAAGGTAAGTTCGAAATTCCCCTTTCCCATGTATTTTAGAGTTCTTATATCCGCACAGGATATGATGCCTTTTCCCGCCTTTCTTAACTCAGGGCGCTGGGACTCAGGAATTTGAAAAAAAATATTCTATCAGAAACGATAGTCCTTGTGGCACCTGTATCCACGGTGTAGGTAACATCTACGTTCCCTGGATGTATACGCCATCATATTTTGGAATTTCTCGTCTCACTGATTCAGGAGGATTATTGGAAATATCATGGGGTATACATGTAGTTTTTGTTTCCATAGAAATATCGCCTTGGCCATCGAGATGAGGGACCGTCCCCCGGCCTACTGAGCCGATCCCTTGTAGTTTGTCTGCTCAGTCACAATAGTGTTATTCGTCTGTGGCTCGGTAGTCATGATAGTCCTACCAAAGCTAGAATATCCGGTCCGAGGAATGAAATTCTGGGCCCTGGGATTCATCTTTCTTCTGGGATAAGCATTACTCGGGCAAACTCGAGCAAAATGATTTTCAGCGCCATAACAACCCGTGAATTTTGCTCTGGCTGGTTCCGAAACATTCCCATGATTCATGCTGGAACTAGTTTGTTGAGAGAAATTTCTGTGGGGAAAATGACTATGTGGCCGTTACTCGAGTTTCTCCATCCGCTTCATCATTTTGTTGAATTCGCCCCGTAAGCCTTTAACCTGGCTGACCATTTCATCATTATTAGTACCACTAAACTTCTTATTTCCGCCTTTCTTCACATCTGGTTTTCTGTCATTCACAGGTGAGGTTTGCTTGGCCCGTGCGTCTAACTGCACACTGATATCGTCTAAAATTTCCTGTCCGTCAGTCCCATACTTAACAGAGCGGATGGGTTTCTTCGAACTACCTCCACTTCTCCTCTGTGTTGCCAGGAAGTTGACGACTTCATACACTGCCTCATCTATGTCCTTTGGCTCCTTCACATATTCCACATGAAAACATGCATTTTCATCATGAAGACCATCCAGGAATCTTCTGAGTAAATCTTCACGTCTGGTCGTGTGGTTCCTGTTAGCATAGGCCTTGTCGTATAAACGTTTCAGTTCAGCGGCATAATCTTCAACTTTCTCTCCATTCCTCTGAGCTCTGTTGCTAAAAGCAGCTCCGAATATTTTTGGTGTTTCTATTCTTCTAAATCTGTGTCCCAATTCATCGACAAGAGACTCATAGTTATCCCGAACTGGTTTGGATAGCTGGCCATACACAAACTCTCCTGCCCTGCCTTGAAGTCTGGGTAAAAGTTCAGCCAGTTTCTCATCTTTAGACCAGCCTCTGATTTTAGCGACATCTTTAAATCTGTTATGCCACACTTCCCATTTCTCAGCCCCGGTAAATGATGGAAGCTTCGCATTTGATTGTCGGGGTACAGTCCATCTAGACCTTTCTTTACTGCTTTGTGTAGTTTGACCGTTGTCGGAATCATTATCATTACTAGAGCTGCTGCTGGTGGGAGGAGGGGTGATTTTTCTTCGGCTCGACGTTCGAATAATTTTTTCTTTGCTTCCAGTACTCTGTCTAGTCTTAGAAAACGGTCTGTCGTGACAAATCTGACTGCCGGACTGGTCACCCGGGCTGCAAATAGGAGGTAGACTACGGGGCAGTTCAATGCTAGAAATAGCTTCTGTTACAGCACCTTTGATAATGGAGGCTACATCCTGCATCGTTCCACGAAGTACATCTCCAATAATCTATGACACCTCTTTTCTCAGATCGCGTCTTGGTTTGTCAGCTCCAGACATATCATCAGTCATAAGATTATCACCAGCATTTCTCTCTATTGCCCCATCTAGATTTATTACATCATCTCGTCTGGATTCTGGTGGTTGCTTTATGTGTGCATCAGCAAATTCGGCTTCACTCGCTGTATCGTCTTCAGTTGATTGGGCATCTGACTTCCCCCCACGTCTACTTCATCTCGGACGAGGTGTTTTCAATAATTCGCCAATATCCATATTCTCTGGCCTGGGTAATTTCTCCATTCAGATTATAAATATATGGCTTGGGTAGAAATCCCAAAAATCTCTGGGCTGGATACGTATCTCTAGATTCAATCTATGTAATGAATCCCACTTCTCGGACACCAAAAATGTTACGGTCATCCGGTACTTCAATCCCCGAAAGAAATACTCAGTTGATCGGTCAGGATGGCGATTAATTATTTGTCTATCAATCACCTTCAATTTATCAGTTCTGACACCACCGGTTTTCAACCGGAATGTGCATTTCACCAAATACTCAATAACGAATAAAGGAAAAATGCGGTTTGAATTCTCAATCAATAACAATATTTTATTCAGCTTGTTTCACCTTGTTCATGACATCAATACATCAAGATCTATCCCTAGATCTAGATCTGTGTAACCTCGAGCACTAAAAATGTTAAGAATCTGACTTCTGATGCACCAATTCAATATCCTTCATCACTGTTTATATAAAGGAAGAGGAGGTAAAAAGCTCTCATGAGTATAGCTGTTATTTTGTATCATTTCCTGTGTTAGGACAGCTGTAATCTCCAAGCTACCCCGAGGTCATCTCGTTTGGGATGGTTAATCACATCAAGGGCGACAACTGTGGTCTGGAAGAGCTTCTCAATCACATCAAGGGAGACAACTGCTGTGTAGTCCAGAGCTGCTTTGGGTCGGGGTGTGACGAAGTCTGACTGTGTAGGCTGATGACGTAATGACTGCACCTTGGCTAGTCCCTTGTCAATGCTGACGTATAGATTACCTCTAGCTTTATTTTTATCCCCAGCTCTTATCTCGAGCTTCTTTGGTTCGGGGTGGGCGACTGACTGTATAAATTGGTGACGTACTGACTTAGCCCCTTCTCAAGATTAACGTACAGATTCTTTCATGGTTTATTTATATCCCGAGCTAATATTCCGACCTTCGTTTGATGCATTTACCCCGAACTCTTATCCCGAGCTTTATTTGTTTTGTTTTCCCCGAGCTAGATCATCTCCGGTAGTTGTATCCCGAGTGTTCTGACCGTGGGAGGAGTGCCACTGGTCCATCCTGTGTTATTTGATCGTGAGGGAGCTTTTATTTGTCTACTCACGGTCTAATCCGTGCCTTGCGTCTAATCGCAGTCGGGGTGACTTTACTATGCGTCTGATCGCACTCCTGGGGTGTGGGCATTCGCACAAGGCAAAGTGAAGAAATCCCGTCGATGTTCGCCTATTTATAGCTTGCTGGTGACCTCTGGCTGACCTTGAGTAATTCATAAAGTGCGCCAAAACTCTCGAAACCTTATGAGAACTCTTTGCCTCTAAATCATTTATCTAAAGTTAACTATATCCAATCTTCAGTGAATATGAATGATCTTCATTGAAGGAAGTTAATTCAGTCATTTACGATAGAGGAAACTCTACGAAAGTTACTCTAAAATTACGTAAAGTTTGGTGCGAGAGTGAAACCTTGTTATCGATTTCCTCAAAAACATGGCGACCATCGGCGAAACTGCTCGCCAAAATATGTGAATAAACATGGATTTACCGAACAACATTGAAAGTTATCTCACTACAACAACTGGATAGACAACTAGAACAATCATTTAGCCAATTACAGCAAGTAGCGACAAAAATAGCGATGTAGTTATCTTCAAATCGAACGAAGTCGGTCAAACCTCTGACAAATCTATCGTGGCTATAGTCTGTTTCATACAACAACAACAACAGCAACATACTATATCGCGTACAATAATATCCAGGGACAGACGTTCATCAACAATTACCATTATAACTGAACTGGAAATATTAACAATGGATAAATTTATATTGTATCAAAATATCAGATCTTCACACTACTGCGACTTTTTGGGATGAATATCTCAATGTGTCCGACACTGGCGACAGACCATCCTAGGTCTAATCGGAATGTTTGATTCAAGCCAGCCTTCAAATGAGAAGGGTTGTTGTGCTGAAACAGTGGTGGAATTGCACAACACCAATTAATCAATCAGATTCTGTGATTGCCAATTACTCTTTGTCAATTTTGACACAGTTAACCAATTACAGGACTGGCACTTCCACTTGTCCGGTAATGAGTGACTGAGTGAGTGAGTCAGTCCATCCGAATCCTTTCGTCGGCAAAATATGGAGAACCGTTGACATTAGAACCTTTTTTTTGGCATGAACGTGCATTAGGGCATTGTTACCAGCAAGTTCTGAGCTGACCGAATTCTGATGAAAATTTGATTTATAATTATTTTTTATTATTTATTGATGCCTCAGCGAGTGCACTGTCATTCCCATCGGAAACCCTTGGCTGTGTGTTTCACTGTGACTCTTGAAGGTTCCCTGATACGGCATATCACGTTGGACACACCGGTTCTCGTAAAATCACCGAAGTTAAGCGACTTTGAGCCCGGTCAAGACTTGGATGGGTGACCTCGTGCTGTACTGCTGGGCTGATAAGTGTCCAGGGTAATAGGAACTGAGGGCGATAATAGTTGCTACGCTAATATCTCACCAGTGGTGACATCTGGGAAAGTTAATAGTACTCACTGTCAATTAGAGACGGCTATATAAATTCTCTCACGGTAGCACATAGGGCACCCAAGTCATCTCTCGTGTACACACTTAAATCATATAAAACCCTACTTCGTAGGTCCTGTGACGTTTCACACTACCATGTTGTATAAGCCTCCCATTACATTGAGTCTGTGGTGCGTACAATGTTATGGGTATCCATTTTGGTATGCCTTGTGATGATGTGGGATAATCGCTATATAAATGACGCAGTGAAGGATATATATCCACCCTCACTGGATTTGAAGGAAGCTACAGATAGCCCTACCGGCACATCATATTTAGACCTATATCTCTACAAAAATGAAGCGGGCATTCTCTCTCGTCGACTTTATGACAAAAGAGATGATTACAATTTCGACATCGTAAACTATCCGTTTCTGGACAGTAATATTTCAGTGGGACCTGCATATGGCGTATACATATCTCGCCTAGTAGCATTTGCTAGATCCTGTGTTAAATGTGACGATTTTAATCAACGTCACAAAACATTGTTGCAGAAACTTATAAAACAGGGCTATACCACCAAGCGCCTCCACTCAAAGGTTATCGAATTTGGCGATACATATCGCATGCTGATAGCAAAATACGTGTGTAGCGTGCAAGATCTATGGCGTTACGTTTCGTGACTTGTATCTAATTCCACTTAATCCGGGGCTAGGGGCCGTATGAACTCATATCCTTCAAGATCCTCATGGTCCTCATATGAACAGCCACAATCAAAGCGTGACTGTCATACATCATTCTCTAGATAACGACTTTACAACGAATATAATATGGATTAAGAATACTGATCAGAGATACGGATTTGATGTCTTGCCGGCATTATTGAAAACTGTTGCCTGGTTCTCTCTTGCAGGAAACTAGCCTATGTTTATGTATACTATGATTGTCTTTTTGAATTAGATGCTAATACTGTTATATGGAATAGGGAATAGGTCTTTGAATTATGGACGCGGATATTCTTTAATGGACGACGGTTGAATTATGAATGGCGGAATGCTTGTAATTGAATCGGATTAGAGCCTTTTATACTTTTAGATCAAGCGTTGTTTTGCTAGTAGTTCCGTACGATATATTTTAAGAGAACGATATTAGCTTTACGGATACGCCACAACGGCACACTCTTCCTCATAGCATGTTCGTTTAGAAGTAATGGAAGTCAATCTGTGTGTCTTTGCCCCGATACAGGCATGCGGCCAATGGCAGAGCGCACACGGAGATGGGACAATTACAGTGCTCGGAGCTCGAAGAGTTAAGAGATGAGAATGGGATGAGAGAGTTGGCAGCTCGGAGCTCTGGAGATACATGTAGTTGGGAGCTCGGCAGCTCGGAGCCCAGGAGTCGATAACACATCGTTTCTCCTCGCTTATCTCGCTGCAGACCGGGAATAACAAGGAAGCCGGCACATGAAAAATTAGCGCGTGTGAGCTATGAATAATACCTTTGAAATTGATGTCTTCAATATTCCTGAAGTTATCACCCCTTGTCGTTGAAAAGTCCATGTATGCCTTTCGAGCAACCTGCAATAGAGACAGAGCGGGGTATGCAGCCAACACGCACACATCAAGCCTGACAAGGGAAAATATTACAGAAGCAAGTAAATGCCAATCATGCGAGTGACGGTTCTATCAAAATATCGCTGGTTTATTTATTTTATATCTTTCAATTCAGCTGTAGCTAGTTCCATAAAGTTTCAGCTACCGTTGCAACGATAATGCAATTTGAATCCCCACGCTCTCATTGACTGCGGTTCAAAAAAAATCCGAGTCCCGGATTTCCTCAATTTGAACGTCAACCTCTCGATCTTCGGTCTATCACCTCTAACCTTTTACCTTGACCGCCTGACGTCATTTTTCTTACTTATTATATACCACATACTACTATGATGATTACGTAATTTTCTGGTGATTGCGTCACTGAATTGATGACGTCACCAGCACCCGCTCTGCACGTGTACATGTGCCTCCAGACTGTCAAATCTACACTACTGATTCGCCACTTAAGAAGGACATTTTCTCCTGAAGAAAAGCATGGGACAATATTTCCTGGAAACACTCTTTCCTTTTTCTAGTGTACACAAACTGTTTACTGTTTTGTGTTCGTCGATGGGGAGGGGGAGGGCACCCTGCCTATAGTTGCTTTTGTCACTTTTGCTGTCTATTTCTTTGGTTCATACTCCATGTAAGAATCACGAGACAATGAATACAATAGCCAAGTCTGGGAACAACAATATGTCTAGACTTCAGCCTTTTCAGCTGCACAAAGACTCAGACAATGTCTCCCTACATGAAGTATCTACCATTTCTTTGCATAAGCCAAATATAATGCATTGAACTGTCGGGCAGGTTTACGTGGGTTTTGATCTTTTATGGGGAGTCTGTGTGTGGGGGTTGTAACAACTACTAATGAAATAGTTGTCGCAGTTGCGACAATTGTGTCTCTAGCAGTTGTCATGTCGCCAACTAATGTCACAATTACAGGACTATGTTAGCGAATGAAGACTGGGTCGATCGACATGGTATAAGGGGAGACAACCTTGTTTGAAGATTGTGATTCAAGTTTAGACATGGGCTATTCCCCCTGATGTGACAAAGTTAAACTCTACAACAGTAATCTCCCCTGATGTGAAAATCTCGAAGAAATTTGTGCATTCTTGAAACCTAATCTTTTTGAAAATGTGTTTACAGGGATGATAAGAAAGTCCTAACCAGATGGTATACTGACGTCGCTTAGGTTGAAGAATATATTTCGAAGTGTATTATTTAATGTTCTTCTGGTTTTAGGCCTATTTCAAGTCTATCGATAAATTACAATACATTCCGAAAAATCATAGTTTCCAACATTACATATTGGCGTTTATGGTCTGAGGATTTCACGATGTTCCAGTGTCTTCATGACAGAGAATATAGGGGAAGTGGGGAGGGTGGCTGTCAGGCACAACCTGTGCTATGGTCCTTTACTGGTCGTAGCTCACCGACCCGCCTCTCCTATATATGCTGCTATTCTGAGCGATGTTGAAATGAGCTCTGAAATACAGGACATCTCAGATTATTATTTCGTAAATTCCACGGTTACAGAATCATGGATTGGAGGATATTCTTAAACGATTATGCGCCTATTCGTGAAACTATGTTATGACAAGCACCGGTTCTATTGCTTAGAATTGAGTTGATGGCTGACAAATTTTAAATAATGTATAAATATCTCTGAAATATTGCTGATTAATTATTATATAATCTTAGGACTTGTCCATGACGGGATCAGAGCATTCTTATTCTAATATGGTATCTCATATTAACACAGAGTACCCAATGACGATACCGGTACCAAATTCCTTCTCGTAAGAAATGAGCTGATTGGTTCATGTATACAGATTAAAACTAATCGGTGACGGAATCACCAGATTTCGTGACAGAAGCACGAGTATTTTAAATCTACTCAATAAAAGAGTTGTATTATTACCGGTACACAATTTCTTCGAAATAGTATTCCCATAATGAATTTATCATTTTTAATTATAAAATTAAGACGCTGAACTGTTACTTTGTTTAACGTATACAGTTGCTGAATCTAGAATTTGACGAGTTGGCCAGGTTTATAAATTATTGGAAAAATAATTTGCGCTCAAAACACGTCCTCTGTGTTATTGGCATGTTCTCAGAGATTACAACGAGCGAATAGGAAAAACCGTATGCTAATATAATGTCTACGTAAAAATGGTTTCATGATGTTGGTCATAGATCAGGTTCGTTTCATGTACTTTGGTTAAATTTGTCTCTGTTATCAGCTAAGATATGAGTTTTACACATTGCTGTGTAATTTCTGCACAATTAGTTGTATCTATGTGTAAAAGCAGACACCCGTGTGTACCGAGGCTAGGGTACACACCGCTGTGAATGATACTTTTTGTAATAGTTCGAGTGCTTTTATTCTACCGTCCACATTAGTGTTTTGATGTGACATGTAGGCCTATGGTGACGTTTTCCTGCTTCCATACGTGACGGAACGGTACGGTAGCCTTCTGTATTAAGCCTTGATTGTTAACAGCGAGAAACTGGCGAATGGAGTGTTCAGGTATATATACTATCTG
>JAVTVY010037199.1:0-15828 GCA_036873755.1 Hanleya hanleyi | reverse complement strand
CCATCGGACCCTTAGGGGCTCCCCTAGCTCCAAAAAGGCTATTTTCATACCCTTCGGCCGCCGCGCATGCGCAGAATGACGATATTTCAACCCCACATCCAGCCCATTAGATGCTCCTTCACCTAACCTTCACTTTGATACCTCACTCGACCCCATCGGACCATTTTATCTAGGGACTACTTTTTCTCCGCGGAAGCTTTTTCCTGAGACCGAATCACCGCCAAAACCACGGCCAAACCGCATCACCGCGCATGAATACATTTTTTTTTTTTTTGCCGGAACTTTTTTTTTTTTTGCACACCTCCCCAATAACCCCCCCACCTCCCCCAATAACCCCCCAATGCCCGAGTTGTCTCCCTTGCATCCATAGTGTAGAGATGGCGCCACACCCTCAATTGTGACGTCATAGTTACATCCGGGGGAAATGGGGCTCAATTTCACCTTTACATACTACTCTCATAGACGTAACGATGCAACTATTTGAGGGTTGTGACATGTTTCACTTGCGTTGCCGTCTCACTATAACGGTCCGAAAAGCTGTTTGAAACATCAACGCTGAAACACGTGCAACCGAGTTGCAAGATGACATGTGTCAAGAAAAGCGGAGTACAAAATGGATAGTGTTGTCTGATGCATGGAATTAGATACCAGGTCGTCTTCACACAGTTCTAACCGTATCTCCGAAATGCATTACGGCTGAGAGCTTTAGCAATTTGCAAACAAAGGTATGATTACCACTGGCTTCCAGATATTTATTTCTGGTCTTTAGCGACCCGGAAGATATATGTCGGTATTGTGGACTAATAGGCTGAGCATTTTAATTGAATTATTTGCATAACAAATTAACTTAATCAGGCCTAGGGTATTGTGGCCTGCCCAGGCGCCATTTCATTCCACCCCTCTCCTTCCAAATATGTCTTTGCTCATTGAGATAGGGATCTGAAACTTCTCACAACATAAACTCAACTAAAAAGTGTGAAAAAGACAAAACTAAATAAATAAATAAATTTGCAAGATGGCCGCTTTGAAGACTTCACAGTTACGTCATATTCCAAATATGCATTTTGGCCGAATTTTTGGTAAGATTTTCTCAGGCCAAATTCTGACTCTTCACTGGAACCCTACATGGACGACATTTTGAATTTAAGAGTATTCGCTCAAAACATGGTCATATTACGACACACCAACAAAATACATAACAATGTTGCCAGAATAAAAGTGACAGGTATGGGGCACTACTGCGAGCAGCACTGAAAGAAACAACAACTGTGTTCTCCGTGTGATCAATACGATTGCTTACGCCATTACAGAATGGACATTATTTTGCATATGTATTGGAATATTGAATAGTGTTTAATGTCAACAATGTTTCTACTTCATCCCACGATGTGATCGCTGTTGCAAAACTCGAGACGAATCCAGCCCTCCAGACGTGATTATAATAATCATCTGCGATCCGTATTCCATACCCCAAAATGGAATGAAATTTCATCCGCCCCTTAACAGAAATAGTTAATCGCGAGTAGCATGTCAGGAAAAACAACAAAGGAAGTATCATTCAGCAATTCCATATTTGTAGGCCTAAGTAATATAGTACCCATATTCAGAAATGTTTTCAATGTGCCGGATTAGACCTGGGATACAATATGGGATAATACTTTATCACAGAATTAGACAATGTCGTGTCAACGGACCAATACGGCAAGTTGAGTAAATTATCTTTAACTTTTAAGTATGAATCAGTGATATAAATGAATTAAATCTTGAGCACATTTTTTGTTATATGAACAATTTTCTCTCTATGGTAACGGGGTTCGACATCAGAGATTCAGATGTACCAATCATTCATCTGTTTGAAATCATTATTCGGTTTGAGTTAACCTGAGGAGTGTTTCTGTATATGGTTATTGTTTGTTCATACATGTCCCTGAGTTTGACTTCCAACGAATATAAGAGAATAAAACTTGATGCATGTTGATTTTTGACGAATGTTTTCATTTCAGTACCAGGATCACAGTCTCCTGAAACACGTAATGGGGTGTAGACTGTTTTGAAAGCTTTCCAAGTTTGAGACATGTACAGATCCGTTTCACTTGTGACATCTCTCAAAAGTTGGGACAAAGTCATGTTTGGGCTTAGGCGTTTCATTTTGAAACATGTAGCCGGCTCTAACATGTTTCGTCTTGAGACATATATACACAACACGTTTCAAGATGCAGAACGTCACATGTTTCAAACGAACACGTGCTTATTGAAGTCATGTCTCATATTGAAACATCATTAACTCATGTGAAAAGGACACGTGTTTCAATTTGAAACATGAAGCCGTGTCCCAAAAGTTGGGACAAAATCATGTTTCATTTTGAAACGTTAAACATGTCACCAATTATTACAGTGTAAATGACCAATCTGTACCGTGTATCTGGAATGGCTCATTTTCTAGGTAATTTGTTCTTCATAGGCCCACTCAATATAGACCGCTATGTGCTGGAATACTGCGAAAATTTCTTGAGCTCTGTGACACGTTGGGTATACCAATCAAAGTATCGAAAACATGTGTACCGTGCACCATGATTGTCATCTATCATATTGAAATTGATTCGGTTGAAATCCACAAGAAAATCTTGAAAATGTTTCAGATCTTCTGGATCACTTCAACGTAGAAGCGTGTAACGCCGGAGAAACTACAATCCCTTGTACGGTTTTTCCAGTTTTGCTGGTTCTGTTATACATATAATTCCTGACAAAGCTTTCTTGCTCATCCCATGACCTTGTCCATTGGTTTATCATCGCATACGATTGAATAAGGAAACCCGAGTTGATTTCTTATTTGGCCCTTGGCTACCATCCGACACTCTCCATTTGTACATCGGTGCTGCTGGCGTTCATAAGCTCAACTTCGTTGAAAAACCAGGAAGCATTTAGTCTACCTGGAAGCCTAACATTGATTTCCGTGCGAAGCACGTTCTGTCTTGCTTCAAATTCCGAGAGGCTCATGATCTAGCCTCTTTGTTGGTAGCCAGTCCTGTTCTGGTATCTCCGTAATTTTACCATTTCTGGTACCTCACCTTTGAACTTATGCTTTTTATTCCTCACATCAGTTAGATATTTACTTCTTTGTTTACGTTCGAGGTGCAGTAAATTGGTGAAAGTTAAACGCATCTTATGTCTGTTTTTTTTTTACCAATCAGCCCGTGAGCTGTCGGGTCTAAATTCCTTGTAAACGAACTCTTTATTATATTTATTTCTTTTATTAGATTCAGCAAGTATACAGTACATTAGTATGAATAAGCTACATGTAGTTGTCAAATATACTCATATAGAAATTACTTAGTATTACAACTAGTTAGTTATCAGCAGGGATAAAACCCTATGGGGCTTGCTCTTTCCCCATGTAAATATATAACAAGATTTTATTAAGCTACTTGTGGCAGGTGATATATGAAAACTGAGTGACTGACCAATTGCACACTGTGGCAGAATTTTTAAATATGATGGTTAGGTTCAGTTAAGTAAGTTTTAGGTTTGGATTTAAAAAGATATGAAGAGGGAAGATAGTTCCAAACTCGGAGGCCCTGATGTTTTGATGGCGTGATTAGACAAGTTTGAACGATAAAACGGCCGGTACAGATTTGCATCTTGATTTCTAGTGTTATATTGACGCATGTCTGATTGTCTAATGTAGGTGAAAAGGCAGTGGGTTAGTATTCAAATTATATAGTGTCAGAATCTTACAGCAATTAAGAGAGAGTTTGTGTGGTCAAGTTTTTTCGATAAAGCTATCACTCTTTTTGCTAGTTTCTGTAGTAGGAACAATTGATTTAGATGAGTAACATAGCTGTTTCCCCATAAGATATTTTCACCTGGCCTCAAAGCAGTGACTAGATTTAAGGAAAGTCTGTCTGTACGGTAACTTAAACAGTGGTAACGATATATATGCAGATGGCTGTGTCTTATTCAGCCGGTATATCGGAACTGATACATTAAAAATATCAAAAGAGGCATATAAGCATGGCCTGGCTCGTGATTGGTTAATAAATTGAGATCGGCCTGCTAGTTGGAAAACAGGGGATATTTTTATTATGTCAGACGATAACAACTAGTCGGCTTTAATAATGATATGGATATGCTGGTGGCTCGAATTCAGCAAAGTTGCTTATTGTGTTTTTTATATGAGTATTTAACCCGTTCTGAAGATAGTGGTGGTATTTCAGGCACGGCAGAACAGGGGGGGCATGGCCCCCCCAATATTTTCAGCAAAAAAAAAAAAAAAAAGAAAAAAAAAAGAAAAGAAACACGAAAAAAAGGCAGAAACAGATAAAAAAAAAACGATAAAGCGAAAAACATATATCTGTATTGAATGCAGATTTTACTTTTCAATAAGCATGAGGGGCACCCTTGCTCATTTCAAAATCCCAATTAAGTCATGATTCGTTTGTCAAATCCAAGCCATGGCGGATAGCTTGTACACTACAACCAATATCAGCCACTTCAACAGGAAATATTTGTGAGCTTATGATCTCTCCGAGTATGCCCATATTTGAACGAATTAAGTGCCAGTCAATGTCTCTATCTGGTTGCTTTGAAGTCAGATGTTTATAGGCTATCCGAGATTTTTTTTATTTTAAGATACGCCCTCATGTTGTTTCCTCTCGGACTTCAAAGATTTTGTCCTTCAGCTCCTTCTCTACTTAGGTAGCTTCTTGAAATAAGAACATGAGTTCCTTGATAGGAATGGCATATGCCGGTTAGGCGAATCGGATACACCATGCCCAGTGTGGTGTTCTGATCTGGATGGATTAGAGTTCCAATTGGAATGGCTTGTGCCATTCCCGTCTTGTTATGGCATAGCCATCCTTTGTCTGCCCAGCTCCAAAAACTATGCCATGGAGTTCCTAGGAATTCCAACTCGGCGCAGCATGCCTCTCTGTTTGGAATGCCTTATGTCAGTTCCTAGCATGCCCCAATTTCAAGAAGCTTCCTTAAACGGGAGATTCCAAGAAGGTATCGTATTGCCCCAAAACACCCTCCGTTCATTGGTTGATACTTTAAACGGAGAGTTCCAGTAATAACTGTACACCCCTAACCTGCCTACAAGGCAGCTGGTATGGAGATAGGAGTACCGGTATACAGAACTGTATCATGGAGGATGGCCCATTCACACTGATAAGTTGACCTGTGTTCGGTTCCCCAACAAGCATGACATTAGTAGAAAGCATCTGTGTTTTTGGCATGATTAAAGCTTGATGAATCTTTGATTGAAATGATATACATGTATATTTAACATTTAATTTATTTCTACTTCCGAACATTCTCATTTTTTTGACGGGGAATATTATAAAAAAAATGAGAAACATGTAACAAAACAGGCAAAATATACAGAGATTACACATGTGAAGATTTCTTGTTTTATTACTCGGAAATACGCTAGAACGCGTCTCCGGCCATCTAAGACCCTTGGAGCTTCCGGGGCCTGGGCGGCCCCTGGACCCTCGCCTATTTGTGCTGTGATAGTGGCCCCCCTAATCACCAATTGCTTCCGCCGTGCCTGTATTTAGCTCATGATAACCTGCATATGATGTGAGGGAAATAGAAGCAAACCAGGAGAAGGATCCGAGACATACAAAATCATCAGCATCAGCATCAGCATCACTGCCATATGAAAACTAAAGTGATATCACAGCTTCAAATTGAACATTCAGAAGCCAGCCATACCGAGAATCATTGCTATTTATAACTTAAATATGCAGCTGTTATACTGCCATTAGCTTTTCGGCGAAGACAATGGTACGAATCTTTATTGTAGATGTAAACTGTAGATATAAATCTGAGCACTAATTATATCGGCATACGTCAATACTATGATAAATAGTCAAACGACTGCCCTGCAGTCTACAAGGTTATCAACACAACAGCCTGTCTACGCTCATTTAATACTCACGTTTGGGACAGCTGAGCCTAGCATATGGCTTGGATAACTCGTCGCCCATGTCTGGGTTAACACATAGAAGCATATATTGTTTGGGTAGAGGATATAGTACTTGCTGTTGATATTTATGTGCCATTCCTCTTCGAAATCTTCTAACCTGCCTCGCCATCTAATAATAATACTATCTGTGGAAGCTTTCTCTGCTTCCTACTTCAACATCTTACACAGATATTCAACACTATTCTATTTATATAAGCCTGAAAATGAAAAGTTTAAAAAAAAGCAAACTCAATGTATAGTTATTGGCGTACATAGCTGCTTCGCAGCTGCACACGCCACTCAAATTTAAAATTGATTGATTGATTGATTGAGGATATAGCGTTTGAATTAGGGGTAATGTTAGGTTATGAAGTTTTTGGCAATTTTGGCAGGGGAACGGCAAGCCCCTTAAACTGATACTTGGGGTTCTTTGTACATCCAATTACCGACAGCTAATGGCAATCGACGTTGAAAACGACGTTTTGGTCATTGTTTGCCTCATCGACTAGAAGGAAGGGGACTACAGTCAATAGGCATTTTACTTCCCAGGATTGAGATTTAATGCTGTACAAAGTTGTTACTTAATGCGACAGGAATTTTATAAAAAAAATATTTTTTATCGTTTATGCTATCTTTGATGAAGTTACAAACGTCCCTTCCAGGGACATAGTTCCTAGCCAACAGACGCTGGTGGACAGTTAAACCATTTAGCCTTATCATCGAGTAAGCTTAAGTCATGCCATGTCATGATAAACAGCTTGTATCACTGACGTCCCTATACTCTCCTTGTTCCCCCGCTGATTCACATCGCTAAGTTCGCGCCTCTTGGCCGTAAGGGGGCGCTCAGCACAGGCCAACCACCAATGACCAATGAATATCACTCTTACAGAAGAGTCTTGGCAATATGAGTTGTCTCCCTTTCAAACGTTCATATGTCGTTAACGGCAAAACTAACAATAAACGGACGGCAAAACAGCTCTAATTACGTTAATTTCTGAGTTAAGAATGAACAGATTTTTGGATAACTTCCTCCATTTTTTAGTAAGGTTCGTCAACTGATTGCAAACATTTGTTCACTGATACCTTCAAATACTTAACAAATAAACTCCTGTAAATGTTGTTAATATCCCACTGATAAGACCACGCTTGATCGTCATGAGTATATAAGAAGATCAAGCTGCTTAGAATGTTAACGTTAAAACACCGTTCAATTGTTTCAGATTTTGAATTGAATGTTGACTGTTAATAAAGACAGCGAAAAGTTCCTTTGAAAGATGCGGTTAGAGGGCGTGCTGCCGTCAAAATATGGGCATCGTGAAGGCATGACGTAATTTCGATCACGTGAGGTAGTTAGCCAATCGTGGTTAGTATGAGGAATCTGGTTATCTCCGAGCTATTACGGCACGGCGATTGGATAACCAGATAAAGCGCCCCCTTACGGCCAAGAGTCGCGAACTTGGCGATCAACCACCTCGCTGGGGGTCTAATAACACCCCAGCCACCAGTCAGATTTTTGGACCGGATTCGGGGCCTTCGCGCACATCGCCGGAAGTGAAATCATATATAGTAAAATAGATGTTTAACGAAAATTTTGGTTACTTTTCAAGTCTGCATAATACCTCCGTTGACCTAGCGTCAAAAAGAATTATCTGGAGATAATTTCCCCTGTTTATCTGGACAGAGCATATGAAAAGTAGTTCGCTCATGTGCAACACTAAAGGAGTCGTTTGGTCGGATTCAAACTGAACCGTGCGTTGGTTGGTTTCCCCTATACGTCATAGCAACGTAGTAAAGGTCAACTTCCGCTATTGGAGGCAGGGATGTTATTGGAGCGTGCGAAATGGAGCATGCGCTGTGGGGAGGTTGCTTGGCGATGTGAATCAGCGGGGGGAACAAGGAGAGTAGGGACGTCAGTGATACAAGCTGAATAGTATGAGCGTAGCCAGGCTGGCGCATCCTCACTAAATCCAGCGTTATCCCTATCCTTGATAACCCTAGTATAGATTGATGGTGCCGCGAGTCGCCCCTTTTGTAAAATTAATCCAATGAATTTAATCTGTGATTGGCTCGATTTTCTTCCAGTTTTCATCACAAGCCAATGAATGTGCCGGATTTCCATTTGAAAATTTGAATTGACCAATCAAATCAATTAAAACTGG
Organism: Hanleya hanleyi; assembly: GCA_036873755.1. Lineage (NCBI taxonomy): Eukaryota > Metazoa > Mollusca > Polyplacophora > Lepidopleurida > Hanleyidae > Hanleya > Hanleya hanleyi. The sequence goes on along the minus strand of JAVTVY010037199.1, from coordinate 7,701 downwards.
AAGATATCCCGTGATGCACTGTTGTTTCCATAAAACTCCAGAGCAGAGAAGCGACGCGTGAAGCACAACCGTGGATTCGTGGGCAGAAAGAATGGGGTGAAAGTAGTGGTGGGAGTGGTGATGGGTTGACCTTTGACCCTAGACCTTTGAGCTCGGATTTTGAAAGTGACTCCATGGAAACTTGGAGGGTAGACCTCCCGTGAATGTGACGTCATATGTTACGACATTAGTATTAGAAAAAGTGCAGTTCAGGTGGGAAGGGGTGCGTCAGTGCGGGGGGGGGGGGGGGGGGGGTGACCCAGGGTTGGACGTTTTTTGGAGCCATCGCTCTGGCATACGCTGTTGTCCAGTTCTTGTCCGGGCTTTTCAACATCGACGCTATTCTTGCGATTTCCATACGGATCGGGTCCTTTTCCAGAAATTTCGTATGGGCGACGAGGTCGATATACCATGTATACTGTCGTAGTCTGGGTGCCAATAGCTTTTAGGCTAAAATTGCAGCTTCCTCTTTCGAATACCCTTTGTGGTGAAACTTTTGTTCTGTCACCTTCGCCCACCTCGGGATCCATACATTCTTTGAAAAGACCCCGCCAACGCCGCGGCTAATTTGGACCACGGATGGTTCACCTCGAGCCCCGTTGCGTTCATTCTCTTTTACGGGATTGGGTCGGACAGTCACAATTGACTGAATTGAGTGATCTGCGGCTGGGGGTGTGAAGGGACCCGCTGTATGGGAGCGGCTTGAATAGGGCCAGATGGATGGTATTTTGGTCGCTGACTCACACTCTGACTTCGTGGTGGTCTTTCTTCGGGTAACAGGTGATCCGGCGATTTTAGTGGGTATGGACTTTTAAATGTCGATGTTGTGTGGATAACTTCCAAACACTCCATCCCCACCACATACACAAACACACACACAAAGAGGACATAATTGTGCAACATTGTAGCGATCGTCTGCAACATTGTATCGAGCGGGCAACAATATTGCAACCATGTTTTTGTTGTTGGCGAACGCTGTTGTCGTTACAATGTTGCACAATTAGGAACATCGTTTCCTATAAGAAAAACTGCCTTTTGATCATCGTTTTTAATAGAGAAACTTCATATTGAAAAAGGCGTTTCCTATAAGGTATTGATGAAAGTTCTCTTGAAGGACACGCTTTTCCAATGTAGCCATATGAGCACTGTCCTCGATTGGCGGTATTTTTTCAATTGAATAGAGCTTTTTGAATATGAAGTCCTCGATTGACACAAAATACACACTCACACACACCCACCCCCAGACACAGGTAATTCTACCAGCTAACCAGAACGCTCCTGTGTACTTCAGAAACTTCACTTTCTCTACTACTAATGCGGATGCACGTAGCACCCCCAGCCTGACTTTACCCGATATGAACTTGAATGGGATACAATTCACGACAAATTGGGACCAAATATGGGCCACCTAGGCCCCAAGTGCGCTCCTGTACACTTCAAAAACTTTCCTCTTTCTATAATACTACCCGACTGCGCATGCGTATAATGACATGACCGGAAAAAATTACCTCACCTATCTGATTCTAACTCACGGGTGCTTCAATATTGCACCCCCATGACCCATTTGGAGAAAAGGTAGCGCATATCGCTTTATCGCCCAAGTGGGAAACTTTTTCTAAATTTGTCGTAAAATGTAACACATCAGGGAGGGCGCCTGTGTTTCTGGCAAGCGGACCGGTTTACGTCAGCCTGCACTGGTAGCTATATATTATGAGATTTTGAGGGAATCTCCTCATTTCCTCGTTGCTTTTAACTGTGCCTTGTAATTTTAACAAGAAGAAAATTTCTTCTCAGCGTGGCCAACAGCATGGCTGAATTTGAGCTTTCACGAACACGTGGGGAACAGCGGGAACGAGAGCGAAATTTAACGTGAAAGCATGGGCTGATGAACATGAACTTAGCAGTGTTACTTTGATTGTTTTACATGGCCAGGGCTTCACTTCAGCGACTAGTTTAAAGTTGTTGTCGCCAGGAATGGTGAACTCAGTTTTCGAAAGCCCCTCGATAGGACAGCGACTGCTTTTAAAGAATGGAATTTCCGATATTCCAGGATATTCGTTTGGTAAACAAAGTCAGAGATCCAATATGGCGGCCCCCTCGACGAGTGCGGAAAGGTCGACTGTCTTGAATACTGAAAATAGGAGTCCTACGACGACAAACCAGACGTCAGGTGCGGAGACCGGCAACTTATTAAGTACTGGGGCGTCTCCCAACAAAATATTCAACCTTTTCCAGCGAGTTACGAACCAACCTTCGCGTGAAATGAACGTAGGTCTGCAAAACAATATGGCAGCCTCCTCAGACACTGAGGGTATGTTGAATATTTTATCTTCCCTTCTCTCGGCGTCTTCAGCTGGTAAAAAAAGACAATATTACTCCACGTTAGGTATATTGAGACTTTAGCACCAGGGGCCTCTAATAGTAGAGATATTGACATGGGACCCTTCGAACTTAAACTGAAAGATGGGAAAATACCGCATGACAAACTATCGATTCCACAATTTATGGAAGGTTCCCTAAAAATATTACAGCAGAAGATAGTCAAGGATCAGTGCAGTCAAGAGATGTTATTAGCATAAGTGGGCTATATGACTAAAATATCAACCTTTGCTCAGGCATTTGAATGAACATCTGTTTTAAACTACGACACGGAATTCCGTAAACAATGTCACCAACAAGGAGGACAGTGGGAATCTGACAATTCATTCTTGATGCAAGCGATGCTGCGATCAAAAATGGATAAATTTAACCATCAGAAGTCGAGCACATTCTCGAATCAGCGACAGAGAAGGTACCAGTTCAATAACCGGTCCAAATTTGATCCGAAGTCAGGTAATCCGACATGTGGCAAGTTCAATGGAAGGCAGGGATGCAGTTTACCCATATGTAACATTCGCATGTGTGCTCCACGTGTCAGTCTCCGAATCATAGTGATTTTGCGGGACATCGGTCACAAACTGTGCCAAAAAAAAACTAGGTGATGAGGTCGGGTATGCATTTAACCCATCCCCTCTGGATGATGAATGTCGACAGGTATGGGGGAAAGAATTAGAATCTGACCCAGATAAAACATTTCTATTAGATGGGATAATACAAGGCTTTTCATTGGTTGATGACAATAACGTTGTGCCGTTACCTGCTTATACATCTGATTGTAGGTCCGCGTTAGATGCTAGACAAAAAGTGGAACAGATCCTTTTAGAAGAAATTCAAGAAAATAACTATATCAAGGTATCGGCAACCCCTAGAATTATTAGTGCGCTTGGAGCGGTTCCTAAGCCTGATGGCAGTGTCCGTCTTATACATGATGCGTGTCATCCAGAAGGATCTAGTTTGAATGATCACGCTACAAAGGACCCCCAAACGTATAAGACAGTTATGGAAGTGCTTAAGGAAATCAAACAGGTTATTATATGGCAAAAGTATTCTTGAAATCCGCTTATCGGGCTGTAGGGATCCACCCCTCAAATAATCAATACACAGGACTGCAGTGGATTTTTTTCAGGGGAAAAAAAACCTGTAAATATAATTGGCACATGGTTATTATTTGGTGCGAGAAAGAGTCCGACCATATTTAATCGAGTGTATGCCGTATGATGCATAAACGTGGCTTCAGTTGTGTTTCGTACGTCGATGATTTGCTGGTGTACGCGGCTACCTGAAGAATGTGAAGCTGCTCTAAATGCTCTGATTTCTCGGTTGCGCTCCTTGGGTTTTTAGATCAATTGGTCAAAAGCAGTTGATCCCAGAACAAGTTTGACTTCTTTTGGCATAGAGATAGACATTATCGGGAATACGTTAAGTCTTGATCTCCGGAAGCTTGTAAAACTTATCGTGGAGATAAAGCAATTTCGCCTTAAACGTCGTGCATCGCGTAATCAATTGGAGAGGATGGGAGGGAAACTTACCTGGGCCTCGAACGTATTTAAATGGGCCAATCTCCATACCAGGAATATGTACAACTTGTTGTCATTTCTGAAACAACCTCATTATAAAGCTCGTTTGAACTCTGTTACAACTGACCTTCATTGGTGGCATTTTTCCCTTGAGAATGTGTATAATAGGAAAAATATATGGGATTATAGATCGATCATGTGCGTCCAAACTGATGCGTGTTACCAAGCTGGCGGAGTGTTTTGCAACTTGGACTGGATCGTGTTTGGAGTGTAGATCAACCAGCCTTAGTATAATCCCACATAAATATTCAAGAGTTTGCGATGTTTGCAGAGGCAGCAAAGTGGTGGAAGGAAAATAGAAGGGGTAAGCATGTTATATTGTATACGGAAAATTCTGCTACAGCAAATATATAGTGAATAATGGAACAACTACTCCATTTGCTGAGTGTGTTGTCGCTGTGTTATGATTTTAGTGTAGAGGTCATTTTTCTCCGGGGAAATACAATATCATTGCGGATTCTATTTCAAGACTTCATATCAATGGATATATGCATACTTTTACCAGTTCTCTCTTCCAGCAATTTCAGTTCGCCTCCCCAGCTTTTTATTGGTTGCCACATCACATGTCTGATGGTGCAATGTTTTATCTAGATATACGTCAGTGGCAACATTACTGCGGCAGCTTGATGGAGAATTGCGATTCTCATGCAACATCGACTAGAAGAACATATGCCTCCCAGTTAAAATGTTATTTGGACATTTGCACTTTGATTGACTGCTCCCCCATACTAGCACAAGGTTGTAATATTTTACGATACATAGTTTACCTAGCCAAAATCTTTTAGCACCATTCAACAATATTTAGGTACTATTCGTTTATTGCACAAATACAATAATTTACCCGATCCTCTTAAACATGTTAAAGAAAGCTGGAGAGCGCGCTCAGTGTTGACTGGTGTTAAGCGGGTTAAAAGTTGTGTAGCAAATTATAAAATATCATGTCATGAGGTCGCCATCCCCTTTTCACCGAGTGTTGTCATTTGTCTAGCTGTGGCTATATTACAAATGTTTGTGGCTGCGGAATGTGTGAGAGAGCTCCTGTATTTACATATAAGCTGGGGATAAAGTGATGTCGCGTTCGAATAATCAGTTTGGGTAACATTTAAAACGTCTACTTCAGGAATACACATTCATTAAGGCGGGGTGAAACGACCTGGTTGATTTGCTCAGGTGTACCATTGCCCATGGTTTGCTCAATGGGTGATTTGAAAAGTGACTGTGTTTTCCGGTATATCAGACCTGATCATAATTCCACCATGTCGGTCTTAAATAGTTTACCCTACTCCTAATGTTTGGTTTGGGGAGCATATTTATTCATTATGAACCTCAGGGACATTTCCAATAGACTGTAATCACGATGATAATTATTCTCCGCTATGGACTCACATAGGTGACTGGCTCCGGTGCTTTTATGCCTTTAAATGTGCGTATTCTGCTTGATTGCATAATGCATTGTACCAGTGTGCTGCTTATATTTAATAAATTATGCTGCGACTGAAGCACACTGGTTTATAGTCATTGTATTATTATGTATATGTAGTTTTAGTTGACAATTAAGTTGTGATGCCCAACTGGCGTGTTGTGTTTCAACTGCCACCTTGTATGGCGCATGCACAGATTGATGGCGCTTTCAATCAGAACCATCCTAGTCGGACTCTATCCTACGAACGCTTTAATATGACACCCTACACGGCTCATTTGGACCACGGATGGTCTATCTAGACCTCAAAACAGGTTAGCGAGAGCCCGCTCTCTAAAATGGAGGAAAAAAGGGTCACTTTTGCTGATTAAATCAGCTTAGATAATGGAAATTCAGCAAATTACTCTTGAGACGCACACAGACATATATATTCCCATCAAATGGTCGTATATAAATAAATTGTCATCTATTCAATATGAAGTATTGGAGCATTCGGTAAGAAGGAATCAAAAGTAATGAGCAAAAAACGACCTTTTTCACCTCCATGTTAGAGATGCGCATCAGAAATTTCCAGCGAAAGTCAACCCACGTTTAACTTGTACCACAACGCATGGCAAGCAAGAAGCCTATTTTATTTGGGGCCTTTCCATTTGATCAAACCTTGGGTGTGCATGTTTACTTTAACCGTGACGAAAAATGAAACTCTGTTAATTTAGAGGTCAAAGGTCTCGAGTCACTGAAGTCCCAAGAAGATAATGTTGTATGAAAAATGTGTACGCTTGGTCGTATTTCTTGAAGTGAATTATTTATGATACAAAATTATGCATAAATCTACATGTGTCACATGGTCACCATTAACTGTCTGTGCTTTCTATTCCAATGTCCCTATGTGTTACGGTTTTACCATCTCTTCAGCATTGCTCAAGTTACGCGTATATTGAAGCCAATCGGCTATTGTTTTATATACGCTAGTATACGCCCCTAAACACGCGGTGTACGTTACAATTAATATAGGCATCAACCTGTATACTAAGTCAGTTAACTTCTGTGACCGGCCCAAATTCACCAGATCAGCACAAGAACTAGATGAGAGGTATTTACGTGTCATATCATAATTATAATATGGTTGCTCTAGATAAAAGTTCGGGGATACCCAATAATAATAATAGCTTTATTTTCCGAGGCAGTACATATATATAGAGAGAGTATATTACCTTATATAACTACCTAGCTTTTGCTCTCACGATGTTCGTTATCCTCGAGGGAAATGCAAAAAAAAATGAAAAACTATTAGCATTTAAAACGATTTCTATGTTCAAGATTTGTACATACTGACAAGCATAAATTTCAGAATAGCAATGGAGCAAGTAGTCCGGAGATGTATGGAGCTGGACGATGCCGGGAAGCCGCTATTGTTAGCTGAGCGAATCCTTCCTCCTCCTTCAAACAATGGCTTCATTCTCAAGGTAGGGTATCGTTCCAAAGATCGGTATTTTGAAAATTAGTATGACCTTAGTATTTACATCCACAATTTTACATCAGCGAAACAACTAGCAATTAAAAATTAGCCAAGAAATAAGGGTACGCGGACTTCGGATCGAGGTTAAACCGCATGCGTAAACACTAACTCACCCACTCCCTCCCCCATCCGCCTGTTAAAATTCCATCACAGTTTTCATCAGCTATTATTGGGGATAGTCAGTTTAATATAATATAAGTTTAAGGCTAAATACAGTCACCGCTTTCTCATTCAAATGTATTCATCACACAGCCCGTTAACCCAGTCATCACCTACTCATACCAGTAAAGTCACCTCACAGTCCCTTAACTATATCACAGATTAATCTTCACCTCCAATCGACTCAAAGTCCGTTAACCCAACCGCCGCCTACTCCTCCACATCTAGTCATCTCGCAGCCCATTAACTCAGCCACCGCCTACTCCTCCACAGCCAGTTACCTCGCAGCCCATTAAGTCAAGCACCGCGTACTTCTCCACATCCAGTCACCTCACAACTCATTAACTCAAGCACCGCCTACTACTCCACATTCAGTCATCTCACAGCCCATTAAAGCAAGCACCGCCTATTCCTCCACATCCAGCTAAATCAGACTCCGTCAACTCAAAAAACCGCCTACTCCTCTACATCCAGTCACCTCACAGCCCATTATCTCAACCACCGCCTACTCCTCCACATCCAGGTACCCCAGACTCCATTTACATCATGCACATCCAGTCATCTCACAGCCCATTAACTCAACCTCCGCCCACTTCTACACATCCAGT
>JAVTVY010037198.1:0-16419 GCA_036873755.1 Hanleya hanleyi | reverse complement strand
CGCTTCCCTTTTATAGCACGCTGGCTGTTGATCTATTTTTAGCACACTCAGTTCAACTACGTACCGGATGTAGGCGCACACGTCAGCGACAAGATCCCGGATGTACAACAACCCGGATGTACCCGGATGTAAAAGTGCCCGGATGTTCAATTCACTTCGCCCACTGGAAAATTTCCTCTCTCCTCATGCAAAGATCACATCCGGCCAAGGATACACCTTCAAGGCAGGTCAGGCATAGCTGGCGATGGTAGCGGAGATCTCCGGGCTCTCCCCTGGTTGAGCTATAAACCACACTGAAGAAATCATCTATCATTTCCATAGTTATGGGCGGGTATCTTTTGGTAACTCGTTTGGGGAGTCGAGCGGGAACCGGCACCTTTTCGTCAATCTTCAACGATTGCTCGTCTGCCTTGGAATTGGCTGGCTTTTCCATTTGATTGGGTCTGGTTGGTGTAGAGATGGACCATCCTTGGTCCGACTGCGTCATGGGGGTGTCATGTTGTAACTCTCGGGGTATAGACCCCGATTTGAGGGATATCCACAGCATCTGTGACGTCATGGGTGACGTCATCAGTACGAGTAGTAGCGAAAATGGGCATTTTTTTTATATTTTTTTTTACAGTGAAGGATGTTACTTGGTGTAGAGATGGACCATCCGCGGTGCAAATGCGGCGTGTGAGGTGTCATCTTGTAGCAACGCCCACCAACGCCATTCTTAATGCTTCAACGCCCTGGTGAAATAGCTCAGAAGCTCTGCTATTCCATGGAATTGTCACTAATTCTTCGAAATGCAGTGACGCCCGTCGACGCCCATCGTTACACCTTAACACTCTAACATAACGCCATGATATAGACCGGAGAGAGAATAACAACAGCAACAACAACAAGGATGACACATGAGAGAACAACAACAACAAGACGTTTTTTTTCATATAGTTTATTCTCCCCAATGTTACATCATACCCACGCTGGGGGAGCCGCGTTGGGTATATTTACAATTCAAGAAGATTCTTGTTCAATCAGAGGCCACCATTTGCATCTGTCATATTCGTTCCTGTTCGTTAGATGTATTCTCGGCTACTCTTGTCCAATCAGAAGTCGCCATTTCAGAAAGTTCCATCTTCGGCCATGTTCGCTCTGAACCGTTTGCTCTAATCGTCATCGGGCAGGCCAGCATACCGTTGAGGAAACATATCCTCAGATAGTTGTTTGCGCATTCTGAGTATCTATCAGTGCATGGGTGAATACTTTCATCCGATGGGGGTGGTGGGTCAGTTTAACCACGAAGAACGTAACATTGGTGACCCTCTCCACTATCCACTTGGTGTTGGGACGCTGTTCATAGGCCCATTCCAAGGGATCCACAGTGTCCAGTTGGGCCAGCATCGTCTCTAGCGACGCCCGATTGGTGATTGTGAAAGGATGGTCGTACACTGGGTTGATGGCACTGGAATAGAAATAGCACAATTCACGCGTCATCTTATGGCATAAGATGTACCCAAATGCTACATTTAATGTGAAGGACGTAGGTTGGTCATTGAAGATGGCTTCCACGTAGCTGCGTAGACGGGCGAGGTCGGTCAGTCGGAAATTGTACAAGTCCAATATAGGGCGATGACGGTGGAAGCAGTGTCGGATCATGGACCAATGGCGTCGATACATCTCACTCACTGGATGATCTTCGGGTAAGTGATCGCTGGGAACATCCACCGCATCTTCCAGAAAATGTTCGTTGTTGTCAGGCGTATGACTGGAAACAGTAATGCTAGGGACCGGCTGGATATCTAGGCTCTTCTGAGCTGTGGGTATAGGCGGGCTCTCCGTGATCGCATCACCAGTGGCATTCTTCTCCCCGGGTTCATCTTCAGTGGATCTGTCCCTCCTGGGTGCCTCTTTAGTGGAAAGTTGTCCCTCATGCCGTGGTGACGGACCATGAATCAAACGCTCATGCCGTTTTAACTGACTGGGTCGTTTGAAGAGTTGACCACATTCTTCGCATGGACGCTTGGGTGGCCCATGAATTGAACGTTCATGGCGCTGTAAATGATCTGGGCGCTGAAACGACAGTGTAGGCCTACATATCGTACAGCTATACCGGGCGGTTCCATCGTGCTTGGTAGCCTCATGGCGGCGCAAGTCGTGCCGGCGAGTGAATGATTTCGAGCACGTAGTACAAGTGAACATCTTGGTGGTTGACAGAGTGTCTGATGAAACGGCCAGGCCGTTTCCTTTTTATAGCAAGCTAGCTGTTGATCTATTTTTAGCACAATCAGTTCAACTTGGACGTCAGCGACAAGAACCCGGATGTAGGCGTGTGTGTATGTGTGTGCTTGCGAGTGTGTTTCTTGGATCGGAGCTCTTGGAACTCAAAGCCTGTGGAGCTCAGAGCTCGGAAGTGACATTTGCATATGCCCTCTGTGAGGTCACTTCCGTTCCCGTTCACGTGGCCGGAACTGACCTTTGACCCCGGTGCGCGCGGTGGAAACCTTTGCGCGCCGATGGAACGATGGAACCGCCCGGTATAGCTGTACGATATGTAGGCCTACGCTGTCGTTTCAGCGCCCAGATCATTTACAGCGCCATGAACGTTTAATTCATGGGCCACCCAAGCGTCCATGCGAAGAATGCGGTCAACTCTTCAGACGACCCAGTCAGTTAAAACGGCATGAGCGTTTGATTCATGGTCCGTCACCACGGCATGAGGGACAACTTTCCACTAAAGAGGCACCCAGGAGGGACAGATCCACTGAAGATGAACCCGGGGAGAAGAATGCCACTGGTGATGCGATCACGGAGAGCCCGCCTATACCCACAGCTCAGAAGAGCCTAGATATCCAGCCGGTCCCTAGCATTACTGTTTCCAGTCATACGCCTGACAACAACGAACATTTTCTGGAAGATGCGGTGGATGTTCCCAGCGATCTCTTACCCGAAGATCATCCAGTGAGTGAGATGTATCGACCCCATTGGTCCATGATCCGACACTGCTTCCACCGTCATCGCCCTATATTGCACTTGTACAATTTCCGACTGACCGACCTCGCCCGTCTACGCAGCTACGTGGAAGCCATCTTCAATGACCAACCTACGCCCTTCACATTAAATGTAGCATTTGGGTACATCTTATGCCATAAGATGACGCGTGAATTGTGCTATTTCTATTCCAGTGCGATCATCCCAGTGTACGACCATCCTTTCACAATCACCAATCGGGCGTCGCTAGAGACGATGCTGGCCCAACTGGACACTGTGGATCCCTTGGAATGGGCCTATGAACAGCGTCCCAACACCAAGTGGATAGTGGAGAGGGTCACCAATGTTACGTTCTTCGTGGTTAAACTGACCCACCACCCCCATCGGATGAAAGTATTCACCCATGCACTGATAGATACTCAGAATGCGCAAACAACTATCTGAGGATATGTTTCCTCAACGGTATCCTGGCCTGCCCGATGACGATTAGAACAAAACGGTTCAGAGCGAACATGGCCGAAGATGGAACTTTCTGAAATGGCGACTTCTGATTGGACAAGAGTAGCCGAGAATACATCTAACGGACAGGAACGAATATGGCAGATGCAAATGGTGGCCTCTGATTGGACAAGAATCTTCTTGAATTGTAAATATACCCAACGCGGCTCCCCCACCGTTGGTATGATGTAACATTGGGATGTAACATTAAAAAATTCTTGTTGTTGTTGTTCTCTCATGTGTCATCCTTGTTGTTGTTGTTGTTGTTGTTGTTCTCTCTCCGGTCTATATCATGGCGTTATGTTAGAGTACTGTTAAGGTGTAACGACGGGCGTCGACGGGCGTCACTGCATTTCGAAGAATTAGTGACAATTCCATGGAATATCAGAGCTTCTGAGCTATTTCACCAGGGAGTTGAAGCATTAAGAATGGTGTTGATGGGCGTTGCTACAAGATGACACCTCACACGGTCCATTTGGACCGCGGATGGTCCATCTCTACACCAAATAACATCCTTCACTGCTAAAAAATGCCCACTTTCGCTTCTACTGTACTGATGACGTCACCAATGACGTCACAGATGCTGTAAATATCTCTCAAATTTGGGTCTATACTCCGAGAGCTACAACATGACACCTCCCATGACGCATTCGCAACGCGGATGGTCCATCTCTACACCAGCCAGACCCAATCAAATGGAAAAGCCAGCCAATTCCAAGGCAGACGAGCAATCGTTGAAGATTGACGAAAAGGTGTCGATTCCCGATCGACTCCCCAAACGAGTTACCAAAACATACCCGCCCATAACTATGGAAATGATAGATGATTTCTTCAGTGTGGGTTATAGCTCAACCAGGGGAGAGCCAGAGCCCAGCTATGCCTGACCTGCCTTGAAGGTGTATCCTTGGCCGGATGTGATCTTTGCATGAGGAGAGAGGAAATTTTCCAGTGGGCGAAGTGAATTGAACATCCGGGCACTTTTACATCCGGGCACTTTTACATCCGGGTACATTCGGGTTCTTGTACATCCGGGATCTTGTCGCTGACGTGTGCGCCTACATCCGGTAGGCAGTTGAACTGAGTGTGCTAAAAATAGATCACCAGCTAGCGTGCTATAAAAGGGAAGCGGCCTTGCCGTTTCATCAGACACTCTGTCAACCACCAAGATGTTCACTTGCACAACTTGCCAGAAGCAGTTTACTCCACGAGGCCTCCACCCACAACGATGCACGGTATACTCGTATAACCTGCGCACGGTCATTTAATCGGGAGGATGATTTACTGCGCCACGAACGTTCAATTCATGGGCCACCCAAGCGTCCATGCGAGGATTGTGGTCAACTCTTCAAACGACGCAGTCAGTTGCTGCGACACCAACGGTTGATTCATGCCCCGGTACAGAGTCATACGCCTGACAACATCGAACATTTTCTGGGCGATTCCACCAAGATGTTCACTTGCACAACTTGTCAGAGGCAGTTTACACGTCTAGATAATTGACGACGCCACGAGGCCTTCACCCACAACGATGCACGTTATACTTGTATAACCTGCGCAGGGTCATTTAATCGGGAGGATCAGTTACTGCGCCACGAACGTTCAATTCATGGGCCACCCAAGCGTCCATGCGAGGATTGTGGTCAACTCTTCAAACGACGCAGTCAGTTGAGACGACATCAGCGTTTGATTCATGGTCCGTCTCTACGGTTTGAGCGACAACTTCCTACTGAAGAGGAGCCGCGGAAGGTCAGACCCAGTGAAGATAAGCCCGGGGAGACGAACGCCAATGGTGATGCGATGAAGGAGAGCCCGCCTATACCCACAGTTCAGAAGAGCCTGGATATCCAGCCGGACCCCAGCGTTACGGTTTCGAGTCATACGCCTGACAACATCGAACATTTTCTGGGCGATCTCTTACAGGACAGCCATCCAGTGAATGACATCGATCGGCGCCATTGGTCCATGACAAGGCACTGTTTCCACTCTCATGGCCCTATTCAAGATATTTACAATTTTCCACTGACCAACCGCACCCGTCTACGCAGCTACGTGGAAGCCATCTTCAAAGATCAAACTACGGCCTTCAAATTGAATGTCGCTTTCGGGTACATCTTACGTCACAAAAAGACGGGCCAGTTACGGTATTATTATCCCGGCAATAATATCTATGTGTCTGACCAGCCGTTCACCATCATTAACCGGAGGTCATTAGAGACGATGCTGGAGATACTGGACACCGTGGAACCCTTGAGATGGGCACATCGTCAACGCCCCAACATACAATGGGTGGTAGAGAGGGTAACCAATGTCACGTTTTTCCTTACCAAGCTGACAGACCACCGCCATCGGTTGAATGCGTCACCCGCGCACTGATGAATACCATAACATGCCGCACATACTCTCTATGTCTACATGCTGATCGTTGACTTGAGCTCAGTAAACACTTGTGCCTAATGTGACGGTGCGTTAAATAATAAAACATGGTGTTTGATATTTCAATTTGTTTTGCTGTGAACATACTGAACATACCCAGGGCGGCTCCCCCAGCCTGGGTATGATGTAACATTGGGGATAATAAACTATATAAACATTGCTGAACTTGTTGTTATTCACGACAACCGCTATCCGATTGTATAATACAGAATATATAATTAGTCTAGCCCCCACATCTAGCCTTCACATGGATACCTCACTCGACCCAATAGGCCCATGAGGGGCTCGGCTAGACCCAAAAAACGTCTATTTCCATACTACGGCCAGGCTGCGCATGCGCAGAATGCCGATATTTCAACCCCACATCCACACCATCAGAGGCTCCCTCAAGGCTTCACATGGATACATCACACGACTCATTCGAACCGTGAATAGCCCATCTCTAACCCAAACACACACCCACATATCCCCCAAAATGCCTGCTTTCTATACTACGGGCCAGTCTGCGCATGCGCAGGCTATTGAACCCGGACGAACCATTAGTGTAGTCAAGTGCTCCTCCACGAGAGCTTCAAAATAAGACCTCACTCGACCCCATTGGACCATTAGGGACTCACCTAGACTCCAACATGTCCAGCCCGTATGACCCTATACACCCATAGCCATGCAGTATAGGCCTATGGGCCTACACAGGCCTCGGTGACTTTTTTCAAAAATTTCACCGTTTTGCTCCGGGACACTTCCTATCGTGTTCCAAATGACGAGACGTGAAAAACAAATCCAAACAACCCTACCGCAAATGTATAGAAGTAGGTTTCCCAGGGGGACAAACATTAATCCTATACCCCCAGTATGGGACTATATGGGTCTATATGGGCTGTATGGTACTTTTTCAAAAATTTCACCGATTCTCTCCGGGACACTTCCTATCATGTTTGTCTTGACGAGACTAAGAAAACGAGACCCCACGACCTATACCGCAAATGTCTAGAAGTAGGTTTCCCAGGGGGGACAAACATTGGTCCTATACCCCCAGTATGGGACTATATGGGGCTATATCGTACTTTTTCAAAAATTTCACCGATTCGCTCCGGGACACTTCCTATCATGTTTGTTTTGACGAAACTAAGAAAACGAGACCCCACAACCTATACCGTAAATGTTGAGAAGTAGATTTCCCAGGATTTTCCGTATTTTTTCAGGAAAAATTTTACATACACCCACCCTGGAACTAGGGGAGATAACTCTATTGATAGGCAATCCCCGTTAAGCCCGGCGACCTATATACCCCCCCATACCCCATATAGGTATTTTCCCGGATTTTTCGATAAAGTCCGTGTTCCGTTTTTTTTTTCAGGAAAAATTTTACATGCACCCCCCATGACTGGATGCCCCTTCACCTAGGCTTCACATGGATACCTCATACAACTCCATCGGCCCATAAGGGGCTCCCCTAGATCCCAACACGTCTATTTTCATACCCTTGGGCCACCGCGCATGCGCCGAATGCCGATATTTCACCCCCACACCCAGCCCATCTGATGCCCCTTCACGAATGCTTCACTTTGATACCTCATATGACCCCATTGGACCATTAGTGGCTCCCCTAGCTCCAAAACGTCTATTTTCATACCCTTTGACCACCGCGCATGCGCAGAATGCCGATATTTCAACCCCACACCCAGCCCATCAGATACCCCTTCACGAATGCTTCACTTTGATACCTCATACAACTCCATCGACTCATTAATGGCTTCCCTAGCTCCAACACGTCTAGCGGGACCCATACAGGGTCCAGTTTTCGACACTAGGTGACCACATTCCGACGAAATTGCCAGTTTTCGACACCGGATGTGCCGCTATCTTGAACATACATGCCGCCATCTTGGATATGTCCCATAATGCACCGGGTCAAAATACTCGCTTCTGATTGGACGAGAGCACCGCATTGCGTCTGCGTATGCGCAGAATGATATTCCTACCGCACACCCAACCCATCAGATGCTCCTTCACGAATGCTTCACTTTGATACCTCACTCGACCCCATTGGTCCACTAGGGGCTCCCCTAGCTCCAAAACGTCTATTTCCATACCCTTTGACCACCGCGCATGCGCAGAATGCCGATATTTCAACCCCGCACCCAGCCCATCAGATGCCCCTTCACGAATGCTTCACTTTGATACCTCACTCGACCCCATTGGACCATTAGTGGCTCCCCTAGCTCCAACACGTCTATTTTCATACCCTTTGGCCACCGCGCATGCGCAGAATGCCGATATTTCAACCCCACACCCAGCCCAGCAGATGCCCCTTCACGAATGCTTCACTTTGATACCTCACTCGACTCCATTGGACCATTAGGGGCTCCCCTAGCTCCAAAACGTCTATTTTCATACCCTTTGGCCACCGCACATGCGCAGAATGCCGATATTTCAACCCCACACCCAGTCCATCAGATGCCCCTTCACGAATGCTTCACTTTGATACCTCACTCGACCCCATCGGACCATTAGTGGCTCCCCTAGCTCCAAAACGTCTATTTCATACCCTTTGGCCACCGCGCATGCGCAGAATGCCGATATTTCAACCCCACACCCAGCCCATCAGATGCCCCGTCACGAATGCTTCACTTTGATACCTCACTCGACCCCATCGGACCATTTTATCTAGGGACTACTTTTTCTCCGCGGAAGGTTTTTCCCGCGACCGAATCACCGCCAAAACTGCTGCCAGACCGCATCACCGCGGATGAATACATTCCCTGCAGCAATTGGAACTCTCCTGTGTTGGAGGTAGCTTTTGGTCATTCTGCCGGAACTATAGTACACTTGACCTCTCCTCCTCAAATCCTCCTCAAATGACCTCTACATCCGGGTGAAATTTGACTCGAAAGGATTGTTATATACTACTAATGGGTATAGATAACAGTGCAAAAGCTGAGCCATCAATAAATAATAAAAAAATAATTAAAAATCATGAAATCATCATAGCCATCTGAAAATCTAATCATTTCATGAGTCAACATTCAGGAAGCTCTCACCAAAGTTTGCTCATGCCCGACTTCCTAGATCTGCAGATATTCAGCGGACAAGAACATGTTGACGGACGTACATGACAACGACAAGACCCCACAGCCCTATGGGCTGAGGGGTAAAAATCAGCCACATTTTTCTAAGAAATTTAGCTTCTTACTACTACTCAGGGCACAAAAATCATATACCCTGTCTAGTTTTAGATCTAGTCACAGTTTACATATCATCGAGGCACTGAGCCTATCCTTATTGCTTTCGTTTTGTCCATTTCAAGTTTTGGTCTCGACTATTGAGAGGAAATCTGTTGAACTGTTTATTGATTTTCGAAATGATTGTTCTGGACCGCCAATGATCATCTGGGAATCATCACCGTATTGGACGATTTTAAATTCTACATTTCCCAGTGAGACTCCTTTTATGTTTTATTGGATCTAAGCATTGCTCCTATCACTTCTGCGCAAGAAATAAGTACTGTTTAAATAGGGTCAACTTGTCTGCATCTCCGATCTGTATATAAAAAGGAAGAAATATTACCCGTTTAAAAGACAGATGTGTTTTTAGATCTGTACGATGGAATTTGATCCCTTTTTGTAAAGTTACTCCGCGATTCAACCCAGGCTGAGCTAGTTCCGATTGTAACTCTCCGGTGGGAAATTTCCATTTTAGATAAACGGCTACTTCAGGCTCGTGTGGACCAATGCTAGCATGATCTCGTCCATACACTCTTGTACATGTGACTGTGAGTGAGAATTATGACAAACCGCGTCATAAGGGCCGAGTGGTCCAAGGCGCCAGACTTGAGTGCTGTTCTGCGCATGTGGAAGTGGATTCGAATCCCACTCCTGACTCCATTTTCTATCGCGATAAATTGTAAACGCGTGCGCACACGCACACGGTCTGTAGTATAGAACGTGGATTTTCGGTGTGATTTGTAGTGGTGGCTGGTCATCCTCATCTGTAGACAGGTCTGGACTTGTTTGTGCTTGACGCTTCTTATGCTGAACTAACTCACTCACAATACTCAACACTGATGCTCTGTATTAACTTTGTTGGTGTTCTCAAAGTCCATATTGCTGTTCTGTAGCACAACAGAGGCGCTATAAATCACTACAGTGTCACTCTATAACACTGAGTTTGTGTCAAATAACATACCACAGACGCACCATGACAATAGGGTGTTGCTTAGTAACACTACAGAAGATATTACAGCCATGTATGAGTGTTGTCTGTGACGCTATGTGTGAGTAAGGTCTGCACAGTCAAGTATACTGAATGTGTGTAGGCCTACTGCTGTATGAGTAAGGTATGTAGTACTCTTCTTTGTGGGTATCTGTGTGTAGTTTCTACACAGCTATAATGACTGCAGAGCTTCGGATAAGTAAGGTATGTCCAGCTATATGTGGGTAAGGCCCCCAAACGCTATATGTCCATTGGATCTCTGCAGCTATGTGTAAGTAAACCCGTGCACCTATGTGTAGCTGCTACGTGGATGAGTATTAGGGTCCGCACGGCTATACCTGACTAACGTAAGTAGTCATGGGTGATTAAAGTGTGAATGTGGATTGTACAACTATGTGTGACTCGGGCATGTGTGAATATGTATGGCTACGAATTTATGGCTGGAAGTGACGTCATGTGCCGGAAGTGGCGTCATGTCCAAAAGTGATGTTCTCGCACGCATGCGCACTCGCCAGGCTATACATGCCTACGAGGTGACGGCATCACGGGAAGTGACGTCTTCGGTGGAAAAGTGACCCTGGTGGAGCCCCCTGGACCAGGCCTGCTGCATCCGCCTACAGAGTCCAGGATCCACTAGGCACCATGACGACACTTCCGCCGATGATGTCACAACCGGTGATATACTCCCTGGGCATGTACCACCAGGCGAGTTCGCATGCGTGCGATAACCTCACTTTCGGTCATGACTCCACCTCCGGTCCATGATGTCACTTTCGGTCACTATGTTCAACTATGTCACACATAGTTGTACAATCCACACTCACACTTTACGCTCCCATGACAGTACTGACGCTATTCAGGCATAGCTGTGCGCACCCTAATAATCATCCAAATAACCGTCACACAGGTGTACGGGCTTACCTAGACATAGCTGCAGGGATCCAACACGCATATAGCTATTAGGAGTCTTACTCACATATAGCTGTACATACCTTACTCATCCGTAGCTCTACCCGAGTTACATGTATATACCTGTCCAGAACATACACATAGATTGCGGTACGTACCTTACTCAAGAAGCAGCAGGCCTATACACATGCAGCATACTTAACATTACAGACCTTACTCACCCATAGGATCACAGATATCACAGATACATAGCTATACAGATCTGCTGTAATGTTACTAAGCAACAAGCGCGTCAGTGTGATGTTATGCTGCACCGATTCAGTGCTATAGAGCAGCACAGTAGTTCTTCATACCGTCAGTGTATTGTATTGGGAGTATTGTATTGGGTGAACAGTTACCACCACAACTCCCACCGAAAATCCACGTTCTATACTATTGCCCGTGTCCGTATGCGCACGCATTTACAATATATCGCAGTACAAAATGGAATCAGGAGTGGAATTCGAAACTACGCCCGCATGTGCAGATCAGCAATTCTAACTGGCGCCTCAGACCACTCGGCCATACTGACACAGTTGGTCATAATGCTCAAACATCGATTTATATACAAAAGTGTATGCCAGGATCATGGCCGCATCGGTCCACACGAGCTTGAAGTAGCCGTTTGTCTAAAAGGGGAATTATCCGCCGATCCTGACCTTTAACCCGGACGTGATCTTTGACCCGGACGTGATGTTCTCCACCAAACCCACCCTGACACACATTTCCCACTCAAACCACAAATACTAAAAGATTTCGCCTCTATATACTACTATGACGACTATTATGCTGACTCGTCAAACGACCCGCAACATCACAAAATATCGACATGGTCGATCCGTAATATCGCAATGAGTTTAATAAATATACACCTGCGCAATAGATAAGCATCACCCTATTTTGCAATGGTCATCTTAAAGCATCTGAATCCCCTTGAGCACTTGTGGAACATACTGTGTCTCTGACTGACCGCTAGGAACCTCGCAATACAGACAAGACAAGAATCATGAGAGTTGACCCAAGCACTCCGGATCCATGAGCAATGGGACCGTAATTGTGTTACAGATTAGGAGGTTTAGTTGATTATTACCAGTATGAGGAGAACGTCGTCCGCAAAGAGGAGGGTACACCAGATACTGAAAGTTTACTGTAGCATGGAAATGCACAGGGCAATTGTTACTTTGTGATCATCTGCCTCAATTTTCTCACGATGAATTAGCTGGAACTCACATACTTATTTCGTCGCTGTATATGCCGGTCAGAACCGGATGCTACCTCACGGGAGTGAATCACTCGTGTGGACCCTCTCCGGGACAGCATCAATCAAACATCTGGAGAAGATTTGGGACAAACATGTATAGTTACTGTGGTCAAACGGACGGCGATGTTCTCTCTTTGGTGTTTGAATTTACATCTTAAAACTCAGGTATGGTTGATACTTACTTCGCATCACTGTCTACAATGCCCACAGGCTTTATAATATATAGATATAAACGTTAACTTCGCGTATTATGGCGTTGGACAGCTTCTTTTGCTGTATCGGGTACTTAACACTAAACCATGCATACCAGGGTTGGCCTACTAACCAGTCCTGTCTATAGATTGAGACTTTGGGCCTGTATTGCATAGCATACAGTGCTGGCAACACATAGATTCTAGAATGCTGTAAACGGGCCTTCGATGCCGAGAATTGCGCTCAATTGAAATTTGGACGGATATATTCCCTTAGTAGTGAGGTGGCTTAGTGAAATTATATTTACCTAAGTGACAAAAGCATGATTTTTTCACCAGAGGATCCCCTTGGGTCACTCTCTTGAAAAATCTGTGGCTGCAAAAAAAGCCACAGATTTGACGTTGACGCCCGTCATCGCTCAGTGGTGGTGGTAGCTCCCCTAGGGCAAAGCTCTTGGATCGGAGTGCTCGGGGCTGTTGGAGTCTGAGCTTGGAGCTCTTGGAGTGCAGAGCTCAGATGTGACGTCATCGTAGGCATGCGCACACCAGGGTACCTAACTGCAGGGATAATCTAGGCAGTGCGTTGTTTACAGATTTCACAGTCTTCCTGAATGTTTACATGCACTGATACACTGTACGTAAACTGAGTGTGTGGTGAATAAAACATTATTTATTCATTACAAGGTTATGGCAGCTGATAAAGTGAACTAAATAGACTGTGATGTATTAACCCCACAAAATATAAGAGATAGGTTGCTGTTTATTGTATCTCGGTAAAAAATTGTGTTAAACTGATGAAAATGTCCAAACATAATTCTCAAGTTGGTGACCATTTTGAATTCATCAGAGCTGGACTATATTGTCACGGTACATATACTGAACATCAGTATCATGTGCCTTTTATCATTTTCACCATATGAAATAGAAATGCGTACAAAGGGTAGGTGGTTAGTTTAACCCTATCTGGCCTGGGCTTTTTGGGACCTGTTGTGGCCTTAGGGGGGGGGGGGGGGGGGGCGGGGGAGGGGGCGAAATGGCTCCCCTCTAATTATTTTTCTTACCTCTTGAGCTAGAGGGCTGAAACTTACCACACTATACCCTTGGGTCAACCTCTACCGGAAAATGTGAACAAAATCGAAGATGGCCACTTTGATGACGTCACAGTAACGTCATTTTCAAAAACGGCATTTTTTGGTCGATTATTCAGTCAGATTTTCTGATTTTTTATTTATGCAATTTCTCCTAAATATCTGCATGATAAATTAGTAAATATTAATGAGATGTGGAATAAAATAGGTTTTGCCCGCTTTTCGTCGAGAAAAAGCAGAAATTTTGAAGAAATATGAAAACACATCCCTTTTCTGGGACTCCACGTGGCCGCCATCTTGAATTTTCCCATGATCCTCTGCTCGGGGGGTTATGCAAATATGCTCAAAATGATCCCAATATAATAAACTATAAAGTCACTGAGTTTCAGCTCTCCATTTTTTGTCGTTCCGGAGATAGCGCCAGGCCAGGTAGGGTCAAGTCAACACATTTTAATCCCTCCCCCCCCCCCTTTCCAAATTACAACATAAAATCCATCCCATGCAGAGTTCAGCTTGCAGCCGCAGATTTTCTGGGTCCTGGAACGATCACAAATCAGCATGCAAAAGAAAATACTTTTGTCACAAATGTAAATAACTTTCGATTATTTTACGGTAAGCCACTCGACTATAGCTGACGCTTAGCTGTGAATAAGCATGGAATAAGGAATAGCTCTACATCTTCAAAACCATAAACATGTGATCACTTTTCCCGCCATTCTTACCTACAGTGGGCCACTGAGGTCAACAAGACAGCCAACCAAACAGTAAGGCAATAAAGAGTGCAAGTTAGTCGGTCAAGTATACCACTGTCAGAACGGAGTTAAATGAGTCTTAATTCGGTGTAGCCTAACCAGGACACGTTAACATGCTCGACTGCTGAAATAAACGACCTGCAGATTATTTAACCGATTTCCAGTTTTTTACCAATCATAGGGCACTGCTTTGTCAGAGATGGAAGGCTGACAAAAATAGTCACCATATACCCTAATATAATATCCATACATGGACATATTTTCGAGCGCGAGCCAGTCATGTCAAGTATGCGATGTTAACCCCCCTAACCCTTCTCCCATTTTTGTAATTGTCGATTATCATTTGTACAATAGAACATCACACACAAAAACAGCAACAAACGATGACAACACACACGAAATTATTACACTTTTATTATGAGCCACTGTTAGAAAGTCGGTCCGAGTCCGTGAGTTTAGTCTTGTCACAAGTCCCTGAGACAAGTGTTTTTTTTTGGGGTCAGGGTAGGGTATGATAGATGTCTCATTATAAAGTTAGCCGGTCTATGATTTGCTCATAGGCTGCAGTAAAAGGCAGCAAACGCATTCAAGAGAGAGAGAGAGAGAGAGAGTTAAGGTTTAATGTCGCGTTCAGCAATATTTCAGCTATATAGAGACGATCAAACAAAATTGTAAGTATTCTAATTAAAACAAGTCGACAATCCAGCAATCATCAACACAAACACACCAAAAGATAGGCACATACATTAAAACTTATATGCAACAAACCGATTTCTCTCAAATAACCTAAGATACAGTCTTGCACCCGACTAAAAAGATCTTCTAAAGTAGCTGCTCGATAAAAAGGTCCTCTTACAATCTTAAACTCTATACAGTCGATAAGAATGTGAGACTGTGAGACCTTCGTGGCATGGAATACACCTTGGGACTGGCTCTCTTTTTAGTAAATGTTCGTGAGTCAATCGTGCATGGCCGATTCTACATCGCCTGATCATGGCTTGATCGAAACGTTTCTGGCTGTTCAGATGAGTATAGCCTGCAGTCTTTTAAGCGTCAGCCCGATTGGGACACCCATCTGTCCGTCCGTCCGTCGGGGCGTCTGTTCATCTGTCCGTCCTCTTTTCCCGGGGCTCCCATATCTTGAGAACTACTGAAGGCAGGTCGACGAAACTTCTGTCAAATATAGAATGGAGTCTGTAGATGTACCTTTTGTATGTTCGTTGATCAGGACCGCGTCTGTCTGTCTGTCAGTCTGTCCGTCCACTTTTCTGTCAATCTGTATCATGGTCTAATTCCAGCATTCCAACATTATGTATTATGGGCCTTCTTGTGGTAAGTTTCTAAAATCTGGTGGTGGTCAAATAATTTACATAATAATTTTCCTATTCAGAAATGTTTTCTTTCCATTCTGCTTCCAAAATATTCATGGCATGCTGCAAGCGTTCTCATAAATCTACATATTACCTGCACCAAAACAGTTTTCTGCTGGTGGACAGGGGAGATAACCATGAAGAAAATTTAGTTGTTTTGTGTACTGGAAAATGTACATGTAGTGCAAGTTTAAATCTACAATTTAAATCTCCACAACTGTTTCTGTTTGTCAATTACCATTTACCAATTACCCTGTTGGCTTTAATTTTGCTTCAGTTGTAATTTGTGATATTTCCACGTCTGGGGAATACTTATAAATAGTAGTTTGGTATCCATTTGGGCCACTATCAGCAGTGAACCTTATAGATCTACGTTTGTAGTATACAGAGGCTTTATTTGTGAATGATACACTGACTAAAGCCAATCTTTACTTGCTGTATCTTCTGAATAAATGTATGAAACTTCAAGATATATTAATGTCCATGCTCCCGATAAATGATAGCTATTCTATGAAAATGATGAACATTATGAGAACAATACAGCATTCTCTTTGGGATTTGCACAACAAAAAAAAGCTATGAACAAAAGCCCCAATGGACAACAGCCCTATCCAACATTTAGTTTCAGGTCAAGACAATAAGGTCACAACTTTACCAATTTACCCATGTATACCCCCGTGCATAGTAGGGGGG